>JARCZZ010046301.1:0-29093 GCA_030323915.1 Brotogeris chrysoptera | reverse complement strand
GTCCTTGGTCAGACCAAAACATTACCAAGCAGTAACTGAAAACACTGGTGTTATCAGCACAGCTCCAAGGCCCAAAATCAAAATCACAGCGCTGCACCAGCTACCAAGAAGGAGAAAAATGACTGCTGCTGCTGAACCCAGGACAGGCCCTTCCAACGCAAACTATTTTGTGGTAATTGTCCCCTCGTCTGAAGCTGACCGGGCTGTTTCTTTGAGTATAGTCTTCTGGTCCACTGGGTAACCTCTGGTAAAGATGGGCAGATTTCTGCATCATCACCGGTTCCAGCTCTTACTAACTTGGCGTGTTGCCTTGAAGCTTTTTCTGTGGGTGATTTCAAGATGACTGGTAAATGTGCCACCAGTGCTCAGTTGAGGTATGTATGCAGTGTACAGACTCTGGTGCTTTAATACAGACCAGGGAAGAAGTTTGCAACTGCCTGCTGTCCCCAGCAAAGATGCCGAAGACTCTGTTGCTTTGTGACCTTACTGAGTAGAAAAGGGTTGAAGATTATGCTATTGGAGTTTATTATCTCTATTGGATGGGGGATGTGTTGGCATAATACTGCTGCTAGGAAAGCAGCACAGAGTTTAAAATGATGGTTTAAGATTATTTTTCAAAAATGTCAACTGCTTAGAGGAGTCTTTCGTACCCTTTTTACTCGGGTCAGCCTATGGAGTTTCAGGTAGTGAAGGATGGTGGAGGGTTTCCAGTGGTGATATTACCACACCACCACTGAGACAAGCAAGACAGGGCTGAATGATCAAAAATTGGGTCATAAACTAAAGTTGTTGTAAGTTTCTTGAGACCATGTCCTAACGTATTAGAATATAACACATTCAGTTTTCTGCGGGAGCTGAGGCAAATGTGTGTTTCAGTGTAAAGTAATTAAAAATTCATTAAAACCAAACAAAACCAACCCCAAAACCCAGACAAACAAACTTGAAACAAACAAACCCAACCTAACAAAACACAGCAAACAGAGGTTCTCAATGCTATGTTTTTTCTTTCTCCTTCGAAAGAAAGCAGCCTAGAAAACGTCAGTTGCCCTTTGTGGAGTGCGCTGCTGAATTTGTAATTGAATTTCTTCAGTTGTGAGGTAGTAAAATTATATGCTGGTCGTTGGTATCAATCACAACACATCTTTAAATACTATAATGTCACTGTTGTGTTTGAGGTTCATTTTCATTCTAATGTCATCTGCATCCGTTGAGGTTATTACCTAATGCACGCGAACGCCGCTTGCTGACCTTCGTAGGCCAGCAGCCTGTGGTGTTGCAGCAGCCTTTCTGCCGGGATGCAGCATGTGCCCCTGGCTTCCTGGCGCTTCACCCAGAAAAGGCTGGAACTGCTGTCAGAAACATGTCACCTTGCAGGCAACCTGTTAGTACTGCCCCAAATCTTAGCTGGCTGATGTTATCTGTAGGCTCGTTCTTGTGCAGAGGGATAACAATGCGTGTCTCTTCATAGGACTTATTTTTAAATGGTTAATGGGGGCAGGATAAGCTATTAAATAGTTTTACCGAATGCCACGAATAATGGTGTATGACTTTTCTGATGGAATTTCCTCTTGTAATGCTCCTTGGACTAAACGTTGGGGTGGGGGTGAGTTCACCACTGTAAGACCTCACTGCAGTGGGGTGGAGGTGCTCCTCTCTGCTGCTCTTCTCCAGTCCCGTGTTGTTTCAGCCTAATTTCTTCCTGTCCGCGGAGTGGGCAGCAGCAGGCAGCATCACTGGGAGCTGCATGCCGGGCAGATGGAGAGCCGGGGTGCTGCTGAGGGTGTTGGGGACGAGCTGCTGGAGGTGGCCTTGTGTTGTTGGGGCTGCTGCTCCTGAGAGACAGGAGGGTCGGCTTGCCTGTGTACGTGCATACTCTGATCACAGGGGCTGTTTCCTTAGAAATTGGGTTGGTAATTGTTTTTTTTTTTAATGAGACTAAACGGAAAAGCCTTTATTGAAAGGCTTTCTGTTACTGTATTCTTTTTTCCCCTTCCTATTCAAAGCAGGCAGCTGAGTTCTTTGCCCAAACGTGTCGCTGCTGTTGAATACTCTTTGTAATACAGAGCTGTCTTATAAAGTGCAATTTAACTTTTATTTAGGACTTTTTTTTTTTTAATAGGGTTGCTGTACTATTCTGAACTTTGTGTGGAAAAATTGTTTATGAAATCCAACCTGGTATCGCTTACCTGGGGCACATGGGGGAGGTGTTCAAGGTGAGCTGGCACCTCTGATACCTGTGCTGTTTATTAACAGTTGAAGTAAATGAAATCTTTCTGGTTGTGAATACCTAAACCAGGGAGTAAAGAAGAGCGTATGGAATTTCAGCTTTTGCAGGTGCGGGCCCGAGAGTGTGCATTCGTTGGTGTGGTGCGCAGCTTTGACCAACAAGACACAGCCAGGAGCATCAGATCCATTACTGTATGAATTTTATATTAATCTTTTTTTAGAGTAAGTTTTCTGCAATAGTGCCTAAGTAGGTCAAGGACTGCAGAAGGCTTTTTCCCCCCGTCAGTTGCTTTCATGCGATAAAACCAGGATTAAAATAAAGGCAGTGAAACAGTTCACTCTCAGGAGGCTGCTGCTCTGCAGCAGTTTAATCTAGCGGAACTAGGTGCAGCCTTGGTCTTGTCCTCTCCCTTGTCCCACCCCTGGCTCTTGTGAAGTCAGCAGGAAATTAATTAAAAGCAGAGAGCATCTTTTCTGATGGTTTATTGAGAGCCTGGGCTGGCTTGCCAGGGGTTCATGTAAGTGGCAGTGCTGGCTCAAAGGGAGAAGTGGCTCGTAGCCAGAGCATGCCGAATGTGGCAATACCAGCCTCTGGCAGGAGCTACAGCCGCGAAAGGACAGCTGGCTGGTCAGAAGCAGCCTGTGGTCTGATGGCCCCTTTGAACTTTATTGTTTGCAGGCATTGCAGAGGCTGGGCTCCCACCAATCTGAGGACACTTGCAGCTTACAGAGTTTGTCTGCTTGTTCATAGAGTTCTTGTTATAATGACAGAGTGAGGAGAATGAAGGGGCTGGCTTGGTGTTTGTTTTGTTTTAGGAGTTGTTCTGTATTATGCAGAGCAGGGTGAGACTATCATGATGGCTATTTGGAAAGAGCCAAAACCCTAAATAAATAAACACCCTCCCTCCCAAATAAATAAATAAACACTTGAACGGGCTAGCAGGACTGCCCTCTCAATTTGACAGGTAGGTCTTATCCTTTCAGTGGCAAATAATAAATGGGTGATGAAAGGACTGGGAAGAGCCTCAAACTTGAGCCAGAATAGCTTTTGTTTGGTGTGATGAGTTAAACTGATTGGGATGCAAAAGAAAAGAATCTTAGTGGGAAGCTAAAATGTCGATCTTTGTAGTATTGTTTTAGACTTCAGAAAGACAAGATTTCATGAAAGACATTCAAAAGGACATTTTTAATAGCTGCTACAGTAAAATAATGATACCCTGGGCAATAGTCTTTTCCTGTGAGGAGGAAGCTTGTGCCTTGGTGATACTGCCTGGGCAGACACTGTAAAATACAGTATGTAGGCATGATGGTAAATGTATAAAAACAGAAGAAAAAACAAAGTAGCCAAGAGTGATTGGAAAGTATATGTGTGTGTGTATATATATATGTGTATATATTTATGTTTGTGTACACACACATACAGTTAGCTGTCTGTCTCCTGTCCTCCAGCCTCCTTTCTGTTTGTATCATGTCACCCATCATTAAGTCCACTGGCTTTAGTTTGCTGCGGCTTGTTGGCAGCTCCCTGGGTACTGGAGTCTGAATGTGCTGAGGTGGGACTGGGTTGCGGACCGAGGCTGGTGCCTGCTACTGTTATGTGGCACTGCCCAGCTGTTGTCTACGGGTGGGCTCTTGGAGGAATCCTTCTGAATTTTAAGTGCAGTTTACAGATAATGTGCGCTGGTGCTTTGAAGGACCGCCCTCGCTGCCACCAATAACCAGTCACCCATCAGATTTGGATCAGAGCAGAGAGACTTCTGCTAATTGCTGTCACGGTTATTGGAGCGTGCGTGAATCGAAAGTGATTTTTGGTGAAGCACATCTTCCTGTGGCTGTTCAAGTGAATGCAACCTGAAGCTTAACTTACATCTAGTTAAATGAAGCTAAAGATCTCATTGGTTTTACTGCAGTTAATTAATTTTTAGAGCTGCTGTCATTACTGTTGGGAACGTCGTTATTGTGCTGAGCGGGGTGTAAGAAACCGTGAGGGTCGTTTAAAACACAGACCTCAGAAGTCTCAGTAATTTTACATTTTGACACCTCTTATGTTTTCCCTAGGTGCAAAGGCTGCTGTCCTTTCTTGATTGCCAGCTTGTCACTGAAACTTGTTTAAGAGTAGTCGTCAGTAAGAGCTAGAAATGTGAAACTAAGCAATTTTTTACACGTTCCTTCGCTCAAGCAACGGTGTTCGTGAATCAGTTCATGGACTAATTTTAAGATAGAGCTTCAGTTACTTGTATGTTGTTTGTTCCTCTTCTGCTTTGGAGGATTGGTTTTAATCTGTGTTGCTTTGATGGAAATCACAAGATTTTTTGATCCAGCTCATGCTTGTTTGTCATAGACTACACCGTTTATTATTCTTGTAAGTTAATTTAAATGGCTTTGCTGCCTCGGTGGTGTTTGTTGTTGCTTCGTCTTTATAACGGCTACTCATTTTGCCTTCAGCTACTGTCTTCTTCTGTTGTTGTTGTTGGTGGTGGGGTGGTGGTGTTATTTTTTCTTTTCTCCAGTGGGGAAAACTAAATCTCTCTTGGTACTCTAAACTGGGCATGGTTGGTTGTACTAATAGACCTGCGAGGCAGTTGAGTTGGAGTCCAGGGCTGAGTTTCAGTGCTTCTGTGGCCTGAGGGAAGATGAGACAAAATCCGCTTAAACGAGTTCAAGGAAGCGTGTTTCTGTTGCTTTCTGAACGCTCTCCCGTATTATTATATGTATGTACTCAGTGGTGCCTTTTCCAGCTTTAGCACCCCAAATGTTTAGCGCCCCAAAATTTGCCTAGGAAGATCCATATAATAAGGTGATGCTTCCCCCTTGCTTTATTCTTCCCACCCCCTCCCAACCTGAGCTGTGTAAGAAATCTGGCTTCAGTGTCTCATTCCTTCTCTGCGTTGTTTGTGTGGGGTTTACCTTATATTTACAGTCAGTAACTAGGAACCAGGCTCGTCAAACCTCTCTTTACAATGTCAAATCTCTCTTTACGATTTCAAAAAGCGTAAAATTAGCTTGAATTAAAATAAATGTGTTATATGTTGAGAGTAAATGAGGCTCTTCTTAGCCGCATAGGAGACTCAGAATAGCGAGCGTTTACATGAACGCGTGCTCTCGTGTTGTGTAGAATCCTTAATATTAAAGTTTGAAATTCATTGAGAAGTCACTTGTTAAAGCATTTTCAGTTGAAGCAGTACAGCTTTGTTATTGTTTGTAGAAACCATTGAAATGTAGTGAGAGTATTCTGAGTGTTGTCTTATGATTAATACAGTTATATCACGCTGTGATTAAGTAGGATCCTTTAGTTTTTCAGGGAGGACTGTATGCTCGCAAGTAATGTGCCCCGGCCTTTTTCGCATTTTATTTGGTCCAGGCTGTGGTTGACTGAAGGTTACTGCCATACGCTGTCCTTTTGCTTCCTTGAAGGAAGTTTGCTCTCACTCCAGTTGCAGATAGGTAATTATCCACTTTGCACAAGCTGCTGCTGTAATTGGCAGCTTTTGGAAGTCTGCGCAGAGCAGTCCTGGGCTGAAAATCCGTGGTCTTGGTGCTTGTCTTCTCTCTCCACAGCTGAATTCTATCTAAGCCAAAGCTGAGATGCATTTCGCATTTTTATATGTATAAAAAACTATACCTACTTTCTTAGAGAATATGATGTCATGCAAGAGGTTTCACTTTCCACGACAGAACAAAAGTAAACCTGGTTATCGCATAACAGGCAAGGGAACCTAATTCTGCTGCGCTTTAAGAGGTGCTGTAGCAATCATAGAATGGTTCGGGTTGGAAGGGACGTTAAAGACCATCTAGTTCCAACCTCCCCCCATGGGAAGGGACACCTTCCACTATACCAGGTTGCTCAAAGCCCCATCCAGCCTGGCCTTGTGCATTTCCAGGATGGGGCATCCGCAGCTTTTCTGGGTAACCTGTGCCAATATCTCACCTCCCTCACAGTTAAGAACTTCCTAATGTCTAATCTAAATCTACCTTCTTTTAGTTTAAAGCTGTTCCCTCCTTGTCCTGTCACTACGTGCCCTTGTAGAAAGTCCCTCTCCAGATTTCTTACAGGCCACCTCTAGGTACTGCAAGGCGTCTTTAAGGTCTCTCTGGAGCCTTGTCTTTCTGCAGGCTGAACAACCACAACTCTTTCAGCCTGCCTTCACAGGAGAGGTGCTCCAGCCCTCAGATCATCTTTGTGGCTCTTCTCTGGACTCGCCTGAGTGGGTCCATGTCCCTGTTTTTTGGGGGCCCCAGAACTGAACGCAGTACTGCAGGTGGGGGTCTCATGGGAGCAGAGTAGAAGGGGAGAATCACCTCCCTGGACCTGCTGGTCACGCTTTTTTTGATGCAGCCCAGGATACGGTTCGCTTTATGGCTGCAAGCACACCCTGCAGCCGGCTCATGTTCAGTGTCTCATCAGCCAACACCCCCAAGTCCTTCTCCATGGGGCTGCTCTCAATCCATTCTCTACCCAGCCTGTATTTGTGCTTGGGATCGCTCTGATCCAGGCGCGGGGCCTTGCACTTGGCCTTGTTGACTTCATGAGGTTTTGCACTGGCCCAGCTCTTGAGCCTGGCCAGGTCCTTCTGGATGTCATCCCTTCCCTCCAGTGTGTTGACTGCACCACACAGCTTAGTGGTGTTGGCAAGCTTGCTGAGGGTGCACTCAATGCCACTGTCCATGTCTCCAACAAACACGTTGAAGAGCACCAGTCCCAGTACTGACTCCTGAGGAACAGTGTTTTTCACCGATTTCCATTTGGACTTTGAGCCACTGAGTCTGACTATCCAGACAATTCCTTATCCGCTGAGTAGTCCATCCGTCAAATCCATGTCTCTCCAACTTAGAGACAGGGATGTCGTGTGGGACAGGGTCAAATGCTTTGCATAAGTCCAGGTAGGTGATATCTGTTGCTCTTCCCTAATCCACCAGTGCCATAGCCCCATCATAGAAAGCCACCAAATTTGTCAGGCACAGTTTGCCCTTAGTGCAGCCATTGTGGCTGTCACCAGTCACCCCCTTGTTGTCTATGTGTCTGATCATAGTTTCTGGGAACTGAGGTGAGGCTGACTGGTCTGTAGTTCCCCAAGTCTTCCTGTTTTCCCTTCTTTAAAATAGGGGTTACGTTTCCCGTTTTTCCATGAAGTGGGGACTTCACCAGACTGCCAAGACTTCCCAAATATGATTGATAGTGCCTTGGCCACTTCATCTGCCAGTTCGCTCAGGACCTGCGGATGCATCTCATCGGGTCCCATGGACTCATGCACCGTCAGGTTCCTTAGGCTGTCGGGAACCTGCTCTTCCCCTGCAGCAGGTACCTTAAAGCCAGTGCAGAGATTTATCTTGGTCTTTGCGGTAGCAGAATAGTGCTTTTAATAATATATGTATACATACACCCAGTTTTTCATTTACGTATTTGTATATATATGTTTATTCTGCACACCAGAGAGAAAAATCTTGAGGGCAGAGATGATAAAAGCCTTCTGGAGTTTACTGTTTTCTCTGTATTTCAATTTAGCATCTTCATGGAAGGAGTTAGTTTTTATTTGCGTATTTGGAACTTGACCAACAGTTTATCTAGAAGATGGCTAATGTATCTGTGTTGCTGGAAGCCATAATGCTCAGCAGTGTATGTGGGATTTTTAACTCATCCTGGGAGGTATGATTAATGTGGCAGAAAATGACATTTACAGTAGTAATTGAGGTTCTTCAGCATGCTTGTCCTTTGTATGTTGGTTGGTTTGTAGCAGGAGCATAAAGATTTTATTTATAGAGGATTACCTTGTTCTAATCTCTGTGCTCTTCTCATGAGAGCAAAGTCATATGAAGAAACCAGCTTACTGGCTTCCTGTCTCCAAATGGTACCATTAGCAGGTTACATTCAAATTGTCTTTAATATAAAATATTTTATGCAATGTCATTTGGATTTTCCTCCAACAAATAGCTCTTACAAACTGGTGTTGCACTGGAAAGTAAAGTAAGTGGGTTTCGTATGGAGGGACTGAGTCAAGATGCTGTTCTCAGCATTTGCATCCCCCCCCTTTCTTTTTGTCTGAGGTACAAGTATTCAGCCCTTGGGAAGGAAGGGATTCCCATAGTTCAGTTTAATTGTGTACTATTTAAATGAACGGCATAGTGAGGCAGTAGGCCCTGTTTTCTCCTGATAATGTTTGGACCATCTCATTTATTACTAAACATACAATGTTTTCTGTTCTTGGAAGCTGAAAAAGGTTGATTTATCTTCTAAGGTGGAGAATGCTTGTGTTGCAACTACAGATATTTGGATATTGCAATGAATAAAGCAAAAGGTGACAGGTACTTCTTTAGAAGTTACAGAAGTGAGAAAATAAGCAGATAAAAAGGTAGTTATTTTTGTCCCCCCAAATTTGTCTGCGGTACCATTCAGAATTAGTCAATTTATGAGATTTACCATGTCCAAAACTTCATTTGTATAATTTAGCTTTTTGCTCTGATTTTGATAAGTTATCAGAGCTTACAGTGCTGTCACAGAACTAATTTGGGCACAGTATCTCCCTAAGTAGACAGTAGGGTAAATCCGTTTCTGCTTCACTAGCGCTGGCACAGCTACTGAGTATGCTATTGTGTGAGGTTATAAACCAGATAATCTTAATTGGGCATTTCCTGAGGGGAAGGGAAGATGACTGAAAAAGGAAAGAATTGGAAATAAGGGCATGCATTCCTAATATACAAATTTGGCTTCCATCCAGGAAAAGGGTGAGAATTTCCTGTTAGTTGAAATCTTCCAAGAGCTCAAAGCCTGGAGATACATACTGCATACCTCCGGGAGCCAGAGGAAGGGGGAAGGCTGGGAATAGCTCATGCATGAAAGCCCTGGGGAACTGATTGCTGTGTCCTGTGGTGGGACCAAGGGGTGTGAGCAGCTGGATCTCATGGCAGTGACAGCATCAGGAGACCGTCTCCTTTGTCTGGCCAAGGATTTAGGTTACCCTGTAGCAGCTGTACCAGCAGCAAAGTGTAGGCCAGGTCCTGGAGCCTTTTTAGAGTTGAGTCAAATGCAATTCAAACTACATGGAGTGTATGTGGTACATATATATATGTGCGTATGTAATGTACCACATTTAGTGCAGCGCTTCAGATGCATATGGAGTCTTGACTCACTTAGCTGGAGGGTCTGTGCCAAACAGATAAACTGTGGAATCTGTCGTGTAAATTTGAGGAAAAGACGCAAGTGGATGCAGGCAAATAGGATTCAAAATAATTGGATTTCTTAGCACCTGTAGTTGCACCTGGGATAGTCTTTTGGGATCTGCGTTTGTATACATTAGTGTTCACGGACATTTGAGGGTCAATGTGCTTCAGTCATTTCAGCTGAAGTCAGCGCAAGCTCCAGGAAGAGTAAAGCTTCTAAGGTAGATGTAATCAGAATGAGCATTAATAGGAGTAAGGAAGGTGGCTTGCTTCACATGTAGAAGTCTGTCTTAAGTATTGTATTAAGTATTAGTTGTGGTACAGAAGAGACTTATTTAGCAGTTGCATTAGAAATTGATTTCTAAGCTTCAGTCATGGATAATGGTAAAATGTTTGTATTATTTTTAAATCATCCTATGTGCCACACAGTAGGGTGTACTAAAGGAATATAATTCAAAACAAATAAACTTTATCCATTTTGACTTTAGCAGTCTACAACAGATGCACTGAATTAAAGTTACATGAAGAATTAAGTAATAACAGCTCTCTGAATATGGGTACAATTGTGTTTCATAAACTTCTTAAGTGAGAAGAAAAGCAAAAAGAAAATTGTATCTCAACCACTAATCAATGAGTGGGAAAAAGGTTTGATAGTGGTTACTTGCACTGTCACTTGTAATGAAAAGAAATAGAATTGCCTTTGTTAACACCGTTTCGTGGGTGATAGGATATCATCAGTATGGTGGTAAAAGAGAATAATGGCAAAGTTAAACATGCACCTTCAGGAAAGGTCTGTACACAGTGAAAATGATGCATATTTGAGGGGATAAGGGGAAGATAGTGAATGCATGGAAAAGAAGGCTGCCAATGGAATGGTGCGTTAAGGAGTTTTTTAGCTGCCTTAGGCAGTTTCAGAATTATTTCTGAAGACCTCTTTGTTGGCATATATTAAGAGAACGCAGTCAGGTGGAAACTATTTAAATAATACTCTTTTGTTGCTTTGTTTTTATCTTTTTCTTCTTCCTTTTTGGAAGGAAGTGTATCATCACTGTAACTTCTATGCGATTTGAAGCAACTCAATGAGAGATTAGTGGCAACCTCTCCACGTTTGCGTGAAAAGTCACTGATGTCTGAACCGGGTGTTTGTGCCTCCAAAGCAGTTCAGCTCCATTTGAGATACTTGGGATAACTGTTTTTTTCCCTCTTAATTTATTTCATGTATAGCTGGGATGCTTATGGATTGTCTGTGTTCTTCACTTAATTACCAGTTCAGAATTTTGAAGCCGAGTGCCTTAAACTCTTGACCCGAAGAAAGTATTTTTAGGTACTTAAATCATCTCTTTATAAGAAAGGAACATCTCGGGGCCTGGTTCTGATCTGTTAAGTGTGTATGTCCTTAGGAAGGGTGCCTTGAACCGCAGCTTTACACTGGAATACTGAAATCTGGATATAAACTACAGAGGTCTAGGTGTATAAGTCACAGATGTGCTCATAAATTGACAGCCAGTATTTTGAACTGCTAAGAGATTGTTGGTAAACTCTGTCTCTTCTCTCTTTCTCCAGTCTTTGTGAACAGTGAATATTCTTCAGTGAGCCTTTCCAAGTGTTGTATGTATAACTGAAGATAGAGAAATCTGTTGTAACTTATGATAATTTATAGTGAAACTGTTTTCCATTTTATTAACCACTATGTTGGTAGCAAAGACAAAGAATAAATCCAGTTTGCTGCCATGCGCTGCCCTTGAATTGCTCCTGCCAGTTTCAATGCTGTTGTAATTACTTTTCCCAAATACTCTTTATTTCTTTTGTTTGCTACTTGCCAGACCTAGGGGCAGGAAAGCAACTTGATGGGGGAAACAAAGCCCTGCCTTTGTACAATGCTATGAGATGCACAGAGTAAGCAAATGAGGGGGTGAGGGATGGGGATAGAGTGGGAGTTTGTTTTCCTGCTTCAGTTCACTTTTCTTGTGCCAATAGCAGGGTTTTTAAAAAGCAAAGACAAAAGATAGAGGGCAAATTGGATTGTTAGTAATGTCCCTTAGGATCATAAATGAACGGAAGATTGTGTACGTAATTCGTAAACATCCTGAACTATACACCTTCTATTTCAACTTATTAGGGCATGAAGTAGAGCCTGCCAGGTTAATTTCACACTGGGGAATTCAGCATTCATGCAGTTCTTAATTTCCTTCTCTATACAAAGCTGTGATAAGGAGAGAATAGGGGAATTTGAATATTTGATTCCAAATAATTAGTTTTAAAGAGAAGCATTTTAGAAATAGCTGCTAGCCAATTGTAGTTGGTGGTTTGTTCTTTTTTAATGAATATGAAGAGTAACATAAGAACATTTTTTTGTCACTGATAGGAAATATGCTTTTTGTTTAGCAAAGAAATCTCTGTACTTTACAAAATCTTCTCTTTTATAGATTAAATTGTTGTTTTGAGTTCAGGATGTGGTGGGCAAACAATAAAAAGGAAAAACCACTTGCAAATACCACTGAGCTTTTCTCCTTTTCCCATTTGCCGAAGGAAGAATGGAATTTGTTAGAATTGAACAATGGTCAGTCCTCTTTGTTTTCATGGGTTTAATATTTGAGATGGTTTTAATGGTTAACTGGAGTTCAGGGATTCTTCCACGCTGGTGCCTACTTTTTGCTTCTGTGGTGTGATACCTGAGCATGAGCAGGGGGAATTAGCTGTTGGCTTTAAACAGGACTGGGACCAGATTATTCGTTAAAAAGGGGAAAAAAAGGCCAAAAATTCTCATGAAGTTTAAGAGACATAGAACCTCTTTTATTCCATCTCCATGTGTTACTTTAAACTCAGTCATGGATGTTGACTGATGTGATTTGGGAGAGTTGGATTTAACTGGTCTAGGAAGGTGGTTAAGATAGATTAAGCTTTTGCTTTCGTCTGTTTTGTGTGGTCATTTTTACAGCATTTCTCTTAAAACAGAAATGATCAGTAGGGATGAATTTCTTAGTTTTGAGGTTGGAATGGCTGGGCAATATGTATGTTAAGGAAATACTGTGGTTGAGAATAACTGGGAGTTGAAAAAACTGGTTTTGGTGGGAGTTCAGTCAACTATTTCCCATACTGCCTTTGAAGAGTAAGCTTATTTGTTCAGGAGAGCCAGTTGTGGCTTTCTGTAGGTCCTTAAACCCACGTTGCATGGGCTCACTCATCGTAATTCTTTTTGTTTTAAAAAAATAAGAAGCAAAGCACTGAACCCCACCAAAAAACCCCATTACATTTGGGAACTAAAAATGCCCAAGTTGCAGAAACCAGGACAGACTTTAATAGTGAAGTCTCTACCCTGCTGTGGTGCATAAAGCTCATAGGGAGGTACTTTTAAAGTTTGCAGAGAAGCACACTCTTGTAAGTGAATGGTTTTGCTGTTATTTGGCTCTTATTTTTGTGATTTTTTTGTTTTGTTTTTTGTTTTAGCACCAGCAAACATTCTTAAATCAGCTGCGGGAGATCACTGGGATCAATGACATCCAGGTCTTACAACAGGCACTGAAGGTAAGATGGATGTCTGACTTGTAGCTGAACGTATACATTTTATAACTAAACTTCACCCTTTCTTACCCTTCCGTTCTCGGCTTTTAAATACTTTTTTGCATCTATTTTGGGGAGGGGAAAAAAACCAGTGGTGATGGCTTGTTCACTTTAGAAGGAATCTTGATCCGTTTTGGTGGGAATAAATGTAATTTTAAAATTAATATTAATAAGTAAATTAACATAAATTAATCTGGTGTTAAAAAGCGAAAAGATGGGAATGGGATGACTTGCCTTTAACCTTTGGCTAGAGTGTTTTGGGAAACTTTTTGCTACAGCTGGTCAAGTGCTGTTTTCTCGTCAGGGTGCAGAATGAAGAGCTCTGCTTGAGGTTGCCAGCCTTTGCTAATTCGCTGTTATTTCTTTTTCTTTTTCTTTTCTTCAACTGCTGTAAATTCTTTTCACAGCGCAGAAGAATTCTTTGATGCAAGTAAGGAATGGCAGGTCCCTCCGTGTTCTGTTTCCTCCAATATATATATCTATGAATAGCATCTCCCTTAAGCAGAGTTTTTTTGGGCATTTATACATGGTAAATAAGGATTTAGTGAATTTACATCATATATAATAGTTCAGATCCAGCATAAATTATGTATGCAACTGCCCCTCAAAAGCCAATATTTCTGGCTTTAAAAATGAAATGGTGGATTTTCAGAAGAACTCAGCTGAATGGTGTTGAAGTCTGAGCGTGTACTGATTATGCTTGTTGAGGAGTTAAGCTGCTCTACAGGACCTTTATTTTTTTTTTTAAATAAGTGGAATTCTACCATAGAATAAATTTTATAAGATGTTTTATCCTTGTTTTGATTAAAAATAGTGAAGTACACAAAATATGTTAAGCTTGGGAACTTTATTTTCTGATCAGTATTTCACCTGGCAAGACAATGTATCATTGATCTTCTGAGCTGCTTGTAATGGCATTTGCTATTGAGGAAAACTAAAAAAGGGTGAGGGGACTCTCATACCTTGTTTTGTTGATGCTTAAAGGACAGCAACGGTAATCTGGAGTTGGCTGTGGCTTTCCTTACCGCAAAGAATGCCAAGGTTCCCCAGCTAGAGGAGGCAACTTACTACCAAACAGCCCTTCCTGGAAATGACAGATACATCAGCGTGGGCAGCCAGGCAGACACCAGTAGGTATTTTTTCTTTCTATTAAGTTTAGTATAAAGGCAAGGAGACTGTAAACTTGCCTGTGAGATGGCTGTTAATATGCTGGTAGTTCTTACTTAACAATTCTTTCATTATTATGTATTTTTCTTTATTTAAGTGGTTTTTGGGTTTGTTTCTTATTTTTTTTTTTTTTTTATTTGAGCTATCTTTACCTGATGCTGATGTATGGTACTGATCAGAGGGTGAGCAACAGGGTTTTCAATCTTTTTTCATGTTTTTCCATATGATAGGATTTATTTTTGGGGTGATGCAGTAAATATGTAAAGGTAAAAGCTGGGTAGTCTTCTGTCAAAATAAAATAGAATATGTGAATGTCTATCTTAAGTGTATTAAGCTTTAGCATGTTAAGAGTTGCTTCTCCCTGGCTGGGATGACTTTTCTATAGAAAGAAGTGAGAGGTTAAGTGTGATTTTGTAGTAAAAGAGTAGGTATTTTATATGTGAAATCAACAAAAAATATGCTTAGTGTTAAAGGTTTTTATTTAGTTGATACAGGAGGTCCCTCAACCTCTGTTTCTTTGAGCCGTGCAAGTTCTATTCCTTTTCTTAAAAGCATAGTCATTTTTAATGGGGGGCGGAAGCGTGTTAAGCGTATTAAATGTGTTCTGCAAATAAATATGGGAAAGAACATGAAAGACTAAGTCAAAGGAAGTTCTGTAGTGGGAATTACTTCTGTAAATCTGAGTTTCTTGATACTGTATATACATTCCAACATTCTAAATACACGTGTAGAGTATTTCAGTTATATATTGATCCTTTGACCATGTATGCAGTACATCTATGTCGCTTCCATTTAATGAGTAGAATTATTTAGCTTCGCCCTCAGTAGGGTTTTTTCCTTTTTGTTTCACTAATACTGAGGTGGCTACAGTGGCACCGTTGTAGAGAAATTTAGTTAGATCTTCTTGTCAGCTGCACAGTTGTATTTTTTTAATAAGAAATGAGTTTATTCTCAACATCTCAGATCTGAAAACTGCATTTAAATCCTTCGTATTGCTCGTAACCCTGTATGAAATGCACTGAGTGTGTTAGAGGTAGCTGTATTATCCCCGCAGTACATTGTTGGGGGGGGTGGTTTAAGTTTCCCCTCCCTTGAAAGAAAACACACACAAGGCCTCATATGTATTTAATTTTCAATGTCAGAAAATGGACATGGGGGAAATGGAGACAATTTGCAACCACCTTACCTGTTGTCAGTTATTGTCACAGTCTCCATTGTCATAGTGTCCCGTACTGAAGACCTGCTATGGCAGTGGAATGGTAAGCTGGATTCTCTTGCAGTCCATGTTTAATTAGATTTATTAGTAATCCGTTAATGGAAGTGCTTAGTTTTGTTGTCACTTACTGTGCTGTGCAACCTTACTTAACATATGAGGTGACAAGGGATAGAAGAGGGAAGAGTCAAGCCTGCAGAGTCCCCATTACCCACAACTGGTGGTCAAACTGAAAAGAGTAAGTCTCGAGTTGCGCATTCCAAGCTGATTTTCAGGATTATCTTTTCTGGAGGGCTGAAGGCAGACCCAGCTTCCTTACACTTATATAGCTCTACAGGTCACTAATCAAGAAGCTGTGGAAAACCAGTTTTCTTCTTCTTGTTATTGTGTTGGGTTTTTTTTGGGGGGGAGGGTGGGAGGGTGCGGGAGAGAAAGGGGGAAGCATTTAGTGTCTGGTCAGGTCCTCACTGGCAACAAAGATGAGAGTCCTTTGCCAGCCTTCACAGTTTTAGTTGGATTGGAAGCAGGCTATGATATGAAGGCATCTTGGCCTTTTCTTGACGTTGGAGGACTTACAGGATAAGAACCAAGCACCTACAACGCAAGAAAAGTCTAAACCCGTCTGATCATAGAGCTGTCCCCATGGAGATCTAGTGAATGGTTCTTTCAGAAACCTACAGTTCTCTTGTGATCTGCTTGCATGTCATGATTTTGATTATGAATTTTAAAATAGCACTATGCTGAAAATGTACAAGTTTCAGGGCCCTATATTAATAAGTACTGTCATGCAAGGGATTAACATGAAAGACAGCAGATGGCTTGGGAGAAGAGACTGGAAGGGTGGACATAAATGAAAAACATCTGCAACCGTCATCACCCCCTTCTGCAAAGAACGCTATTAGCAGTTCTCAGTAGCTATGCTGAGTTGCTGACAGTATCTTGCCTTTCAAATTTGACTCCCTTTTACTATCCCACGTAGGTATAATTACGTGAGGATAATTATAACTCACTCTCGCTGTTCCTTACTGCTTAACTACCTCTGTGTGTTTGGAACTTAGAATGTTATGAGTCACTGAGCATCACAGTCCCACAAAGTTAAGTCATCCAAACTTGGGATGAAAGGGAGTTACGGATAAATATCAGAACTGTTTTATGCCACAGAAAACCTTCAGCCCCTTAAAAAGGCTTTTGAACATACACCTTGCATTAAGGTGTACCAAGTGTATTCTGGGAGCTTGACTGGCTACATTTCTTTGAAATGGTTGCTTAGTTAAGGGGTAAAATAAAAATGTATATGTATGAGTAGGTAAATGGATGTGTAACAATCAGCAACAACCTGGATTGTGCACTGGCTCTTGCAAAAGTGACCGTGGGTCATTCAACTGTTTGCGTGTTGTGTTTTGTGCGTTAGGAGGTATAAGAAAAGCTGATTTCTCTTATTAGCAAATGCAACGTTTCATCAGCTACAAAAAATATTAATGAGTTTGCATAAAATTTACTCCATCTTTAAAAGCGAAGTCTGACTTGCACAATCAGTTATTCATTATGCTTGCCTTTTTGCCTGTTCAAAAATGGCGTGTGCAAGCACCTGCAAGTGTATCTTTTCCATGTCAAGAGTGGTGCATGCTTTATCTGATACCTTTGCAAAGGTTGTGTTACTCTTTTGGAATTGTTTTGTTTTTTCCTCTTTTTCTTTTTTTCCCTTTCCGCAGTCTGCTCGTGAGCAGAAGGCGCATTAGGGTTGCAGTGTACAAATGAACACACCTGTTAATCTAAGATCACTTTAATGTTCTGTTTAGTAGCAGAAATCCTAGGTGCTGCACTTCAGGCAAAGCAAAGACCTTTAGTAGTACTTCCCAATATTTTCACTGTATTGATTTCTCTAGAAACCTTTTTTTTTTTTAATTTTTTTCCTCCATTTGAAGTAATTCAGTGTTTTTCCATCCGTGGCTGCACAACGGAACTGTTGCATTTTTAAGCATCTATCCATTTCCTTCTTATTAGTTGAGAAACTTTCAGAATCCATGGGTAAAGGAAGCAGCAAAATGAAAGCATGTATTCTAGAAGTTGTATTGTCTTCTTATGAAAGAGCTGTCAAGACAAATTCTCTCCCTCTCTTCTTTTGAAAACTCGAAATTCTTTTCCACAAAACCTGAATTATTAGTCTTCACAATTGTACTTTCCACAGCTGAAACAAAAGATTTCAAGCCCTTTTATAAAGACATAGTACAATGTCACTATAAAATGCCAGGCACACCAACTTGAGGGTTGTAGATTTCATCGCTTCTGGGGCCTGGCTTTTTATCTCTTCCTCTTCCTAGAGCCTGAGTCTTTATATAGGTTTCAAAAGTCAACCCTTCCCAAGGAGGCAGACTTAACTGCACCTAAAACCTCCCAAAGGGTTGTTTATATAGCATGTCTTAAAAATCGTTCTGTTCTCTAGGTTCTGAAACGTTTATGATCTGTTTTGGTACTTCACTGACCTTATTGTAGAATCTTAATGTCTTGCCTTAATCCCTCTCGCTTCAGGTGAATTCTTTTTATTCCTTGTGGTATCTCATGTGGAGATTGTAATACACTTCATTCCTTTTGGCTCAGATGAAGTGTTGCATGCTCAAATGTGGTGTATCATAATATCCCCTCAGACTTTTCTCATAGCTAAAGAGCTCAAATTCTTTCCAAGGCTTTGGATGTTATTCCCATACTTATTGTATTTTTTTTTCTCTCTTCTAGACCTGTAATAGTTCTGCCTTTTTTATGAATTGTGATGCTCAAAGCAATAAACAAGACTTCAGTTGAGTTCTTAAGAGAAATGGGTGAATTGCTATGAATGTCCGTTGTAGTACTTTGACGACATACCTAAGTGTAACACTTTGTATATTTCAAGTGCTGTGATGATGTGAGTTGCAGGTTGAACATGAATCAGCTGTAGCTCCTAGATCCTTCTTGGCACAAGTCCTAGTCAGTCCTCATTTTATAGCTGTGCATTTTATTGTTCTGTGAGTAGAATTTGATATTAGTTTCTTCTGTCACCTTACCCAACTCAGATATCGCTCCCTGACGTTTCCTTCTATTTCAGGGGTAATGTGTCATCTCCATCCACGTTTCTGGGAGTGTCTCTAGCTTGGTATGACAGGGTCCCTGCTTCAAAATGTCAGGAGTCTTGTATCTTGAGGTCCTCCTTACGTCTTACAGATTCAGTTGTTCCTTTGTTCCATCCTGCCTATCCTTCCTGTTGCTCTCAGTGTGAATCGTCAGTTTAAGGTGTTATCATCGTAGGATAGAGTAAATGCAGCTGAGATGAGAAAGTTCCTGTAAGATAGTGGTGGCTAATGTTTGCTAGCTCTTTCTTCGACAGAGCTGTTTGAGTTGACTGAGTAGCTGCTGGGGTGCTGCGTACCCTTTCCCCATCCAGTTTTAACCAAAATTGGCATATATAGCCAATTGAATTCCTTTAAATCCTTATGTAGGAGCCCAAGACAGTCGTGACATTTAACATGACAGAATAGATGGTAGAATTTAGGATCTTGCTTAGCTCTGCTTGTAATAAACAAAAGTGATGTATGTAGTCTCAACTTCAATTTTTTTTCTTTTTATATTGTTGCTGTGTTGAAATTGTAGTCTTGCTGCTGTATTTCCATACTTGGCACCTGTCCTTTGAACCCATCAGGGCTGCCCCTTCATTTTCCTCTCCCTGTGCCAGCAGTTGCCTCACTGTGGTTGTTTATTGCCCGTCCCTGGGTTCAATTGCTACTTCAGATCTGTCTCTCATGCAGTTTCCCAGCCTACTCAAGTTTGAAGTTCCTGCTCTCTGCCTCCTCCTGGTATAAGTAACCAGTAAATAACAACAGTAATTGTTTTAATGATCTAGGCAATTACCAAGTAAGAAACATTTATTTAAATGATGATAGAAACTTCCTAAGCGAACAGATTGATAAGAACTTTGTTTTTTAGAAAAGAAGGTGTATGGGGATAGATAATAGTGTGTGAATTTACTACACATACACTGGTATATCTGTCACAAATTTCAATTTACAACTTCAGATTGCTTCCTAGAATTACAAGTGATGTTAAATTCTCTGGATCTGATGTACCAGAACCACACATCATTATATAATAACAACATTGTAAACCAAAAATGCATTTCTTAGTAAAGCAGTTAATTAATTCTGCATGTTAATTTTAGTTGAATAAAGGTCATGAATGCACTAAGCCAGACTTTTGATGAGCAGTTTCTTCATTCATAGATATTTATTTTTTTTCAGAAGCAAACTTTTTTGTTTGTTTAATAGTCATGGCTTAGTTAAGAATGTTTGCGTTTTCTGAGGCTGTGTGATACACAGAAGTATCTTCATCAGCATAAGCAAGTGTATTGTCTTAAAATGTTGGTGGCATTCTTAAACCTTAATGAAATGCATCCTTCAGCCTGTCGCAGGAAACTTGTGTGTCTAATAAATACTTTGTGTAAAGGTCAGCTTTTGCTCCCTGCCCTCCCCTTTCAAACTCCGATCTTGAACACAGAAATCAGTAGGTCACATAGGAAACTTCAGTAGGTCACTCTCATGATTGAATTCCAGTAGTAATTGCTATAAAATAGATGAGTCATAGGTTCGCATTAACACTATAAAATTGAAGAGAAATAACTGTTTTAAAACTAGGTTAATCTCTGTTAAGAGTGTGAGAAAAGACAAAGTGATTGTATTTGTAGAATAACTGCTTCAAAATTTGACAGGTTCACAAAAAAAAAAAACCCAAACCCAAATCTAAAGAAAAACCCCAAACCAGAACATGTAAGTATTTACAAAACATGAAGATATTTTTAAACAAACAAAAAATACCACTGCATGAATTTGACGTAGTGTACGTACATTTGTATGATCTACAACCAACTGACCGGAATGCAAACTGTGCAGACAAGCTGATATATATATATATTTTTTTTTTAAGAGTTTAGTCTCTGACTGTTCCCCTTCTGTTATGACTCCTATTGAGATCTTCTCTTTATAATCCTCTGGTTTAGGATTCAAGTCATACATGAGCTGCTGCAGCTTAGTGAGTTACTGTGTCAGCTGAGTTGCTGAAGAAGGCCTTGAACCTACTCCAAGTACAGCAAACTTGGGCTAAAATACGTGAGCTTAAATCTCCAAAACATTTTTATTTAACATTTGCCACAAACTGGAAGCGTGCATGGAGTAGGTTACCATGAATCAGCTGATATTCAGAACTGTATTTTTCTGATCCAAGTTATGCTAGTTTAGCCCTCTGTGACACGAATCAGTTGCAGAACTTGAATGCGCTGGTAGTATCTGGGAGCAGGTCTTCAGTGTATTGTCTCCATGCAGATTTGAAGCAATGTATATGGGAAAACAGCATTTCTAAAGAGAATCCTGTATTGTCTGCTCCAAAACTTGCATGCAAGAAGAAACTGTTGTGTCAATCCACTTTATGAAAGCCAGTGGAAGTCGAGGGTTTGGGAATTTTGATACTAAAGTGGTGTAATCACTGGTAATATTAATGGTGGTAAACTTCTGAACGCATAGGGTGGTGGTATAGATTAAGAAAGGTTAAGGAGCTAGGGAGGTGCAAAGAAGTGGAACAATTTAATGAAAATGTGATTTGTAGTTGACCTTGATAGATTTTTGTATAGCGGTGGGAACTTTTGTTACCCACAGAATTTTCAGCTGGGCTATGAGTTCTTTTCTGGAAACCACTCCCCATATGAAGGAGCTTACATCTTAGTGTGACTTTCTTATTTGTTGTTGTAAAAGAATTTCACCACTCTGACCTGACTAGAGACTAGGAAAGGAAGGAATATTTCCCTCTGTAAGTGATCAGAGTAATCCTGTACTTCTCCATTGGCATGTGTGACTGCTGGATTAAGGCTCATTCCATCTTCAGTTGTGACCGCTATTACTACTTTCAGAAAAACAGTTTGTCTCCAGTGAGATGAGGTGTTTGTGTGTGAATACATGCAAATGGGTAGAAAATACAACATGAGCACTACATTTTAGGCTGCAACCGGTAGTGTGTGATCATGCCATCCTCTCATCGCTGATGACCTTTCTAGCCTTTCCCCTGTAGAAGAGAGCCATGCTTGCATGTGACCCTGGTTGAGTTAGTATTTTAGCTCCAGTTACCTTGTTCTCATCTCATATATCAAAGTTTCCCTGGGTGAGACTTCTGCTGGTGACTGTTGTAACTCTTTAGGAGGAGAAGGAAATTCTGAAGGAGAATTTCAGGCATTTGAGTTGAACTGTCCTGATACATTGAAAAATCTGAGCTGACTATAAAAGATATAAGAAAGAAAAATAAGGAAGTGTTGCTTTTGTGGCCATAGCACTTTCCCATACTTCCAGATAACAGATTGCCCAGTTTACTTTGCAGGTAAGAATGCTTCCTTGAAAGGCTCACTAAATGAAATTGAAATTCACCCATCTTCAGTGGGGAAAGCAGGGCAAAGTTTAAAGGTAGCTCTTGAAGATGCTGGTGTTAAGAGAAATGTTTCTTTTACAGCTTCTATTCAGTTTCGGCTTTCTGTGAGGACAAGTCATCCCATTTTCTATTCATATGTAGCTATAGCAGTAATTCTTGTATCTTAAGTTCAGTGTTTTATTTCAGTCCAATGAGAAATGTCACAGACAAGTAGGCTGACGGAAATAGGGAAGGCTGTCTTGACAGCAAGTCAGCTCATCCAGGAGAAAAGTCAGAAGCTAGATGGAGAAGCTATTTGAGTATGAGTAATTGAGCTGGCTTGGGGATGGAGAAATGCAGACGGCTTCTCTGCTTTCTGATCATCTGTTTTTGTGAGCAATCATCAGTTTCAAATCTATATCTCTTTCTCCCAGTCTTTTAGCTTCTAATGTCCAAACTGCTGTCTGGAGATTAGTCCCTTTCACAGCTCTTGGGATAAGCTTTGGCCTTGGAGGAGGGAGACTGAAATCAGCCAGCAGTCCATGTGTGTCTGTCTAATACTGCACATAAAAGTCTGTTTTGCACTTTCTCCTCTCTTTCTGTCTGGATGAATTTGCAAAACTGAGACTTTTGCCCTTGAAATCATGATAACCAATGACCTCGGCTTTTCTGAAAATCTTATGCAGTCGAGGGACATTCCTGTTGGCCCCGGCTGCTCTGAAAGCGTGGCTGTGCTGAACAGGGGGATGTTTTGTGTTGCTGTGTAATGTGGGTAGGGAAGTCCCTCCTTAGGAGGGGCAGTGCTGTCAGGAAGCAAGGAGATTTTCTGGGGACGTTGGCATCTGAATCTTTAAATAATGGGATTAGAGAGGTAGGCAGAAGTAGGGCTGTTTCATCTTCCTTTATGCAGTCAGTAGCCCATTCAACATTCTCCATATGTCCCAAGTATGGATTCTCATTTTAACTTCAGTATTTGTATTCTTAATTCTGTTGAGATGGGGTACTTCCAGTAGGCAGAAGTTTGGCATAAATGCGTTCAGAAAAGGAATGCAGGGACAGGATAGGAAATAATTGGGTTAAGTAAGGAACTCTCCCACGTTATGAAACTGTGTGAAAGTCTTTGGTTCACCAGTGCACAGAAATACATGTATAATTTGGTGCTATATTGGGAAAACTCTGCACATGTTCCTCCATTAGGAGCGTAAACCAACTATGCTCAGTCAAGGTATTCCTTTTACGAGAAGGTTGTTTTCATCATCTGTTCCCTGGAAGCAGTGGATTATGGTAGCTGAAGTAATACATTTAAGTGTATTGCTTTAAGAGGGCTTTCAGAAACCATGGATTCTTAAATTTGTCCCATAGCTTTGCAAAACTTAAGAACATTAGGAGGATGGGAGAATATTGCCTGTCGTATCTCAACAAGAGCAAGCTGCTGAGGATTTATCTGCCTTGGAAGTGGAAGGGAGACATTAGCAGGGTTAGTAGTTGGAAAAGTTCAGGGCAAAGGAGGGATGGACTGGAATGGCGCTCAGCAATCCACTTGGGCTCTCTCTCCTCTACAGTAAGACTTGCCTTTCATTCTGTTTCACTTTTAATTTTGAGAAAGATAGTTTTGCTTTTCAGATGTGATTGATCTCACTGGAGATGATAAAGATGATCTTCAGAGGGCAATTGCCTTGAGTTTGGAGGAGTCAAACAGGGCATTCAGGGAGACTGGAATAACAGATGAGGAGCAAGCCATTAGCAGGTAAACAAACAACTTATATAAAGCAGAAATTAAATTAAAGAGTTGGAGATTGGCCTGTATTGCTTTTTTTTTAAACTTTTAATTTAACGAAAAAATAACTTGTTTACTTTCACTTGTGCTACTGATATGCCTGGCTTCAGGATGTTGCTTTAATGTATTGTATGTTCTACACCAGAAAATAGTCTGTTACGTGGGTGGGCTAGGATTTAATAGTATGTTTCATGTTGGTGTATTTGTTTAAATGTTGAGGAAGTAGTTGGAGATAGAGGGTATTCGTTCATATTTAAGTAGGACCTACAACTTTCGTGTATCAGGTAAAAAGCAAAAAAAGCCAAACTATAATTAAGAAATTAATAAATTATTTGTCCTGTTTTTTGCAGTGTTCATTTTACAGTAACAATTTTCTCACCTCTGTACTAAGGCTGAGATTGAGGGAGGGGGTAGTAATGCAATGACTTGAGTGTACTAAGAGTAGCTGCTGTATTTTAGCTGATAAAGTATGTTACTAACCTGTTTAACAAATAGGATTTATAAGCTTTGAGTGAAGTTAACTTCTTGTTTTAAAGTTTTATGGATGTAATTTTCTCAACTTGGCCATGATAATAGTCTATAAGTTACCCTTTGATCAGGTTTTTTACAATATTTTTTTGAATATGTGTGTTTACATATAAATACAGATTCAATTATGAAATATTTGGGACTTGAAGTAAGCATGGGTATAGGGATGTTGGTGGTTTTCATCTGTGTCTGGCCTTGGGAGAAGGATGTTGTTTGTTTTCTCGTTTGTGGCTGGCCTTTTTCTAGGAGGAAAGGGCAATGTTTTGATCCTTGTGTTGGAAGGTTAAGTACTGCTTCCTTGCAAAGACTGATTCTATAAAAAAATCTAATGATGGGGGAGAGTCGCCTCAATAATTCTTTTCCTCAGTTCACTGTATTTGACAGACTAAAATTTTTACCAGAAAAGTCTTTCTTTTAGACTCTTAAGAGACTGTCTGAAACTTTTAGACAGACTTTTAGACACCCTCTTAGAGAGGGATTTTATGTTCTCGTTAATAATTGGAAGAATATTTAAAGTGGTGGGTTGTGTTTTTTTTTGTGTTTTGTTTTTTTTCTTCCCCTAAAACCTCGGTATGTGCATGTATATGAGATTACGGTGGAAGTTCTGTCCGGTTCTGATTCAGAAGTTCAGCTCTTGCATCTTGCTTTTTGTAGGACAGAATTGTCATTGTTACCAGAGTTGTGGTTTAGTCAGGCACTCAGAAAGATGGACTTGGTTCTGGTTATGGAAATCTTTTGCCTTTTTTTCCCTTCCCCAAGCCTTGCCTGCTTTTGCTGTGCTCACTTCTCGGGAGCCTCGAAGCTTTAGAATGTTTCCTGTAGACTTTGGTTTTCAACTTCTCAAACTAAAAAGTCCTTCTTGGTCTTATCTGCTTAGCCAATAACTAAATATAATAAATACATTCAATTTAAATGATGGTATACTTCTGGTTGCAGAAAATAAAGTGTGCCGTTCTTTTTTCCTGTATATACGAAGGCATGCAGGCAATCTGTTCAGTTATATACCGAGAAAATGCTGGTCTTTTGGATGTATATTTGATGGGAAAATTATGCACAATAGTATGTGCCATACAGAGATATTCACTGAAAGATCCAGAGTGTATCATGGCATAACAAAGGGAATGGGACTTTGTTTGTGAATGGAGGCAGGGAAGAATGAGAATCTTGGTAGTTTTGGCAGCGTTGAAGTTATTAGATCAACTCAGTTACATACAGTTCAGCCTGAGCTGATGGCAAATTATGTTTGAGCTGTACAAATACAGGAAGTTCAGTATTGAATTCTTGGATCTGAATCGTTCCATCAGTTTCCTTAGAAGGAAGACTTCAGACTGGTGTTTAAAAAAAATAAAAAAGAATCACTTTGTAGTTAACACCCCACAGAAGAATGTTGGCATTCCAATAGAAAGCACAGTATCTGTGCAGGACTTCTCGAAAACAAAAAGTAGAACACTGTGGTTGTAAACAAGTCAAGCTGCAGCTATTTGCTTTTGCTTTTTTAGGTTAAGTAAGAAGCAGAAATCAAATAAGAAGTCAATAATAAGCAAATTAAACTATGGAAATCTTATATTTTAAATAATATAGTATGTGTGCAATATTAGATAGGCTTTTCTGTGGAGGTTATTTTTTTTTTTCAAAGGTATTCATAGTGGCTTGGAAGCTAATTTGCACTGATTTTGTTAAGGTTTCCAAGGGAGCATTAATGGAATTTCTTGACTTGTGTAATTAATGTTTTAATGCACATAGAATTTGTCTTCCTGAGTGTAATTGCCTTGTGCTACTTAATGGGGACAGATCTGATTACTACGTAGGTGTTGAGAGGAGTGCAGCTGAAATGTCCAAGTGTCCAAGCTGAACATCTTGTGCATGGCATGTTTAAAGTTTTCTTGCTGTTCCCTTTTTAAGCCTCCCTGTGAAATGTGCATGATCAGTGTATTTCCTAATATGAAGAAGTTTCTTCTGTTTATATTACTTTTCATGGATTTTCGTGGAGGATGAGGCTGGCCAGATAAGGCTTCACTGAGGAAGCTACTAGGGTGTGACTGAAAGGAGAAATGAGCTGCCCTGTGTTGTGCCTAGTGTAGTAGCTATATTAGAATGAAGCCCCTACTATAAGTTTTAAGGCACTTCTAAGTTTTAAGGCACTTTATAAGGCGCTTTTTTTTTTTTAATTATGGTCAATGAAACTCCTGGGGTCTCTCTGCACTGTGGTTAAGCATTGTGTGTATAGAACAAAGGTGGAACTGGGGAGGGATGAAGGGTTTGGGATATTCCTGGATGTCCAGCTGTAGGAGAGTCACAGGATAAGGACCTTTCCTTGTTCTTTTAGCTGAGTAACATGCCAGAGTCGGCTTTTCTGCAGCATGTTTAGTGGGCTTCTTCAGAATGGTTTGGCTGAACTTCTGAGCTGTGAGCTCACTTTGCCCAAGGCCTATTGCATTGTCTGGCTAGCTCCACGAGCACAGCTTTGCAAAGCTGCTTGCCTAAGCCCAGCTTGTTACAGAGAGAAATAAAACACTGCTTTCAAGACCCGTGCTAAGCGTGGCATTAACCAACCCTTACTCCTAACAAGATTTCAACACTTGGAGGTGGGGAAGCCTTTGGTCCTGTGAGGCTGCGAAATGCCATACCCCGCATGCAGCTTGCGGCTCTGCTGCTGTAGCCTACAAGGGTAGCAAAGAGGGTGTTTTGGATGCATAATCAGAATTCCTAAAGCCTTGGAGTAACTTTCTGGGAGAATGCTCATTTTGTTGAGAACAATGTGTGAGTAAGATTCTTTGTCAAGGTGGTCTCCCAAATCAGGGCTGTATGAATGTAATGTAGTGAACATTATAGTATAAGAGATATACTCATTATGCAACATTTGAGCTGATCGTTAGGTTTCTGTTTACTGAGCTCGCTTATTTTGGTTTGCATCACAGCTATCATTATGGCTAAAAATGGATTTGACACATAGGGTGTGCAGCTATTAAATGTGCTGAGGACAGATAATGTTATAAGTAAAAGTGAGGAAAAATACCGTGAAGCTTTGAGAATCACTGTTAAGACACAGGAACAGATTAGAAGTGGGGCTGGAGTAAGTCTTTTACCTGCTAAAGAAATACAAAAGCAAATACAAGGAAGAAATTTTAGTAGTTAATTTTGTTGATGAATGGTAAAACTCTTGGGGTTAGGGAACTGTTTCAGATTGAGAATATATATTTTTTTTGAGCTTACATTTTGAAATATCTTGAAATGTTCTTGACCTTGGGGGGGGGGGGGGAAAGGTTGTTTCCCTGAAGCAAAAGGGCTATGGTGTAGGTATTGTAGTCCTGTTACAATATCTTTCCAGTCTTTCAGTCTTCCCATCTGTTTTAAAGGTCCATTTGGCTTAGTTTAAAGAACTTTTAAGTAATTCTGCCTGAATGAAAAGCCACTTGAAATACACATGACGTTTGTTTTGAATTAATTTTTAACGTCCCCATCAACTAACTTTTACTCTCGCAGCAGAGGTATACAGGTCATCACTTTTGAGGACTTTATCAGTGAGGAGGGAAATTAATTTGCTATTTCTTTACATTTTGGGGGCTGCATAAGAGAGAACTTTATTGTGAAAGACTTTGGTAGCTAGCAACTATTGAAGAGTCAGGTTCCACCCCTGTGCATTGTTTGAAGATATGTTAGGGCAGAAGGTCTTAGAGGATTACATGCCTGTCCTTTCAGTGCTGCAAAAACAGTGTTGTCTGTCAAAACCTAAATGTCAGAAATTGATTCCTCCTGAGGAAGTTACCAGTTTTAGGTTCTTCCTGAGATGCATTGATAACAAAAGTGGTGTTTATATCAAATGGTGCCTCAAATTTTGAATGCTTCTATTTCTTTCCCCCCAAATAAGTAGAAACAACAAATCAGTATATTCCCAAAAGCAGTTACCTACAGTAAATTCATATAATGCTTCATAGTTCTTGTATATTTTGTAAGATAGCTTTTCTTACTTTATCAGGAGCATAGCTTGAAATAAAAATTTACAGTTAGGAAACAGAGTGACTATGTCGTGTGTGTGTGTTCCCCCTCATGCTACTTTGTTTTTTCTAAGGTGTTCAAACTTTGTCATTTAGGAACTCAGTTTACAGACCTGCCTAAACCTGCCTTTTCTTGATGTTTAGTGAGTCTAGAACAGAAGGGGGCAAACCTTCATGTTGCTCAGACTGCTTATATGCTTGTCATGCAGCTTCTGAAATACTGTGCTTGGTGAATGTAGTATTTCAACAGCAGCTCAGCCTTTTGTATGTTAGTGAGACTGAATGGTTGGGGATAGTGACTACTTTGTCAATAGTGCACACGCTAGGCAACTTTGCTTACGAGTTATATGATCTGAGTATATCCCCTCCATCTTTCTATTTACAATATGAGGCTACCACAAATTGCCTTCAAGGTGTTTTGTCACCGGAATAAGGATATGTGCCAATATAGAAATACTGTGTTGAATGAAGATTGAGCTTGGGAGTGTACTACATCCAAGATCTTACTGTCATGTCAGTTGCTGAGGTGAGTAGCTTGAGGGAGGACACCTTCAACACCTGAGCAGGGGGAAGCTCAGCGTCCAGGAGCTTCAACTCAGAGCGGTGAGAGCCACTGAGGGACCCTCAAGTCCTCGACAGGACTTGCCCAGGAGCCGGCAGCTCTGCTGATGCGAGCACTGACTCACAGGAGGGGCAGCGCCAGCCAGACCAGGTCAGGAAAGCTAAGGCCCAGTTAGAATTAAACTTGGCTAGGGATGTAAAAGGTAACAGGAAGGGATTCCATAGGTATGTAGTGAATAAAAGACAGACCAGGGGCAACGTGGGCCCCCTCTATCAGGAGAACTGGCTACCCTGGATTTGGAGAAGGCCGAGGTTCTTAATGACTTCTGTGCCTCGGTCTTCACCAGCAAATGCTCTGACCACACCACCCAAGTCTTGGAAGGCAGACACAGGGACTATGAGAATGAAGACATTAGGCCTGCTGTAGGAGAGGATCTGGTTCGAGACCATCTTAGGAACCTGAATGTGCACAAGTCCATGGGACCTGATGAAATCCATC
>JARCZZ010046300.1:0-13089 GCA_030323915.1 Brotogeris chrysoptera | reverse complement strand
TACTCTGCTCTTGTGAGACCTCACTTGGAGTATTGTGTGCAGTTCTGGTGTCCTCAATATAAAAAGGACATGGAACTCTTGGAGCTTGGAACTGGATAATCTTAAGGCCCTTTCCAACCCTAAACATTCTGTGGTTCTATGATCTTGTTGTTAATGCTTCTTGTTAAGTCAGAGTTGCAGTGTGTGTCTTCTCCATAGGTATAACATAACTTGCCTCATATTAGCTGTCTGATCTTACAAACTCTTTGTATGATCTTGTCGCAACCATCTGAGCTTCTGTTTCACATCATTACTAAGATCTTGAGTGCAAGCCCAGACATGCAGCAACCTGTTTTCACCAGTTTGTAAGGGGCTGTATCCGTTAGTACACTGAAGAGCCTTGTCTTCATTTTGAGGAGAGCTGACTGAAAGCTCCACTGAAAGATGACCCAATCGAAGAAAAAATACCATCTTTTCAGTAAGGCAGAAAAATGATAGTGCTATATAAATTTTGTATTTTAATTAAAAATGTTCATATTATATAATGTTTTATACATTGTATAATGTTTTATACATTTTTTTGTCTCAGGGTTTGAAAGTTTTTTATTTTTTAAAAGTCATATTTTATAAAATTATTTACAAAATTTTCATGAAGTCAGAAAACATGTTCCAGTAATATTAAAAAATCCATTAAAGTGTCAATAACGCCTTTGATACAAATGCTATGAAAACCACAGCAGAAATAAATGACTTTACTGAAAGAATGGCACTGTAAAGAGAAGGATGTGAAATAGTTTTCTTTCTTTATTCCTCTTCATCTGCCGTCAAGATTTGAGCCGTATCTTATTTTAATGAGTAAAGGTAAGATATACAATTTTGCCTGGGGAATACTTTAATAACTTTAAAATAATTATTAGCTGGTTAGAAAATATTTTCTCTCACTACAAACATTGATTCGAAGAGAAGGTTGTATTTCTTTTGCTATAAATAAATGATTGCCATATTAAGGCAGCTGTTAAAATCAATTATTTTAATCAATGGTTAAATGAGATCACTCATTCTTAATGAAGCTGTTTATGCAACCATGAAAGTAACTTCGTAATAGGAAATGATGGTTTTGTGGGCTAATATTGTAGATGAAGTTGTAAGACAGCTCCAGGGCTGATGGTTGATTTGGCCACTTCTCCCTGTTTGCAGAGATGTTTGCATATGGCAAAGTGTATTTCAGTGTTGAAACTGAAGAATTTTAGAATTATTATTTGCAAGATAACAGGTTTTTGGTGGAAAGAGAAAGGAGAAGTTGTATATCCTAATGAAGAGGAAAGCAGGTGAAGTGACCCATCATTATAGCTTTTTAGGGCTTGTTGAGGCTCATGCCCTGGGTAACCACCTTGCTTGCCAGCTTGCAGTCTCCTTGCTTGCCATAGAACAGCACATGCTCTCTGCATCCTCTGTGGTGGCTGTGAAAGTCAGACCATCTTGATTTAGGAGGGTATATGTGTGCCATGTACTGGGGACGGATTCCCTTTGCTCCGACGCGACTTTCATAAATCTTGCTAGAAATGAGTGGTTAGTGACCAGACAGGGATTGCAGGTGACTCGGCAGGGCTTGGCATGCCAAAGAAAACCTGAGGCTACTTGGGCTCTCACGCCGAGTGAAAAAATCTGTCTTTATGTCTCTCCTGGAATCAGACTTGAAATGAGACTGGTAGTAGACAACTTCTGTGCTATAATAGCACAGAAAACTTATGTGCTGTAATAGCAGGGTGCCTTAGCATGCAGGTGGTTTGGAACAGAAGTGGGTGCCTTTAAGCACTGTTTTATGGTGCCATGCATTTCAGACTGAAAAATGGCCACAAGCTTTATTACTTTAATATTAATGCTTTTTCATTACTCTCCCCCCGCTCCCTTCCCCCACAAACTGCTGCATTCATCCATTATAAAGTGGCTCTTTCTTTTTCTCATTATCTGCCATTTTTCGCAGCGTGAGGAGGGAGAAGCAGGTGGGTGGCAGGAGGGACAATTGAGGACATAATAGCACTGCATCTGTTGTCAAACAAAGCCAAACCCTGGGCTGCCACTGGATTACCAGTTGAGGTAACTCACAAAGCCCTCAATGATAACAGCATCCCTCCTGCCATGGCTGCCGCTTTCTAGTGACTTGCAAGGAAGCTGCACTTATTCCAAGAGCTACTCCCATTAGGGTTTTCCATCCTCTCTCCTGCTTCTTGATGGCAAGGGTTTTGCAGTGCAGGTTTTGGTATCCGTACCTTCCAGACACTCGCAATCAGGTATTTCCACCATGTGTCCACTGAGGCCTGTGTGCCATGGTGTTTTAAAATTGGGAAACAAGTAGTAATGACTTGCAGGACCGAAATTGCCCTGCTCCCTCCTGCAATTTGGAAAAATGGTGTAATCTTTTATTTTTTTAAATCCTATTATTCTCTTCCACATTCCAAATATGTCAAGTTAGGTCTATCTCGGTGCCAGTACCGCCTGTAACGAGAACTAAATTAGCCCTTCTGTTAGCTCTGCTTGGTTTTCACTTTTGAACAAGCCTTAGTAAAATAAATCATGTCCCACTTGTCTTTAAATTTCATTATCATGACCTAACTTAATTTGCTATAAATTATTTCTACCTGAGCTTCTTCGGCTGTGAACTTTCAGCCTCGAGTGTCTTGCTCATTGGATCGTTGCCCAGCTAATCAAGATACTTTTTTTTTTTCTCCCTTCACAACTCCTGCTTTTTGTATCAGCTATCTCCGCCAAAGTCAACTTGGCTGTATAACCTCCGTGGGGACACACAAAGAGCGAATGCATTCTTGTCTTTAAAATAAAGGTTTTTATTGAACTGAGTTTCGGTATGCTGTCATGCTCTAGTGCTTCTAATAAAGACTTCTTTTCCCTTAGAATAAATGTGACCTCAACAGTTTGTTTTCATATTGGAGGCAGCCATTGCAACGCTTTCTTTTGGCTCTTCCTTTCTTTTATTTTCTCCTTGGGAAGAATGACTGACTGGAAAATCTCTGCTTGCTCAGAATCGAGCAGCTGTGCCTTGGTTTTGGGTTTTTTTTTTTAGCATAGCTAGGTTTCATGTCTGATAAAGACTGCTGTTAATTTCCACTGAGAACTTCCATCCTTCTTCTACCCTCCCCATTCCTTTTCTTTAGCAGTTGTTGATAAACCACCTTTATTTCAGCCCCCTGAACACTGAAGGTTCGCCTCTCTCCAAGCTGCTGAGTTGCAACCAGGCTAAATATTTTTGCTGAGTAAGGCTCAAAGAGCCCTTAAAGGATTTCAGCCTCCTACACCACTTGCAATGGTCGTATGTCCTCAGAAGAGAAACTTACACAGGGAGCTTTTTATCACTTTGGAAAAATACTGTGTGGTTTAAAAAAATCAAAGTATTTTACGCTTTACCTGACTTCTTGGGAAGCCTTGGGGATGCTCCAGAGCAGTCATTTCAAAATGAAAACATGCTGATTGTTGCCTAGGTGGAACACATGTAATTTGCAGAGTCCTTTAGTGGCAGCTGAGGGCCTGACTCACCAGCCCATTAAAACAATAGCCAGGTTTTCTAACTCTCATTTGGAGGTAAGTGCTAGCACACAACTGCTTCTGATGAGCAGTCAAATGTTTTCATTCACCATACCCTTTCTTTTGAAAGCAGACACCCTTGCTTGGTGTCTAGATCCTGATGGATCAGGTACATCTGCTAGAGTAGGTTAACTACTATGGGGGATGTTGACGGAATTGATTTTTCTTGGGGCATTCAGACTCTGCTGAAGTCTCCTGTTAACCTTCTGGTACAGGATAGTGCAAGAACGGTGGGTACAAAAGGTACTGCCTTGGGCGCGCAGCAGTTTCCTCAGTTCTGACATGTTTTAGTCTGATATAAATTACTGGGCTCAATATGATGTTTACTGGTAAAATGACATGTCATGTGATAGGCAGGGGGTCAGATTAGATGATCTAATGGCTCCATCTGGCCTCAAACTCTTAATTAGGGAAGTGCCGCCAGCACAAGATGGCACTGAAGCTTTCTACTGTTAGATTTTGCTTGCCTGGGAGATCCTCAGCTGAAGCAGAGCTGTAGAGGTTGTACTTGGGCTAGTGTTTTCCTCACCCTATAATGCCAGTAGCAGCCAGCAGAGCTAAATGCTAGTCCTGATGGGAGCCTGCTAATCTTGGTTTCATGAAAGTACAAAAGCCCTGTGTCTATTTCAGACTGTCACTCATTCTGCTTTTAGAGCTGTAATGATATCTAAATACAGAAATAAATTCTATTATTAGCTCAGTACTATGGCATTCATTGACAGAAAAAAGATAAGTTTCTCTGGCAAGCTGATAAAAAAGAAATTACAGTTATTTGAAGTTGCTCATGGATTAAATATTTAAAGTGGGGATGTGGTTTTACTTATGGGTGGTTTGATGTGGTAGAGGCTTATGATACTTTTGCTTAACACCTTTGGTGCAGAAATGGGAAGTATGTATGTGTGTGTTGTTGTACATGTGCTCTTTGCTCACTCAGCTATGCAAGTGGCAGTGCGCAGGATTAATAACCACGGACCTAGCAAAACCAGCATCACTGATCAGCCACTTTCTTTTCATCACTGATCAGCCATTTGGCTTGTAGTTAACTCAGTGTGTCACTTGATTCCAGAAGGTTACTTGAATGTCTTCTTACAGTTGTTGAATTGCTTATTGATCTCACAGTTATTCCATACTTGCTGTCTCTTTTACTGTTTTCTGAATTGTGTTGGTAGGTCACAATTTTAATTTCTGCAATAGAAGATTGTGTATTTGTGATGTCAAGCATTCATTTTTAAGTATAGAACTTTTAACTGGGAATTTCAAACTCTGTTGGCTTCCTTTATATACAAATGTTACACATTTCATTTTTCTTGCGTTTTTCTAAATCAGATACTCCTGCATGCCTCTCAAATGTCCTATTATTGTACAGGCAGGATATTTGAAAGCACAAGGAGCTGAATTAATAACTGCTGAGGTACTCTATTCTGAAGTGCTGCCCGCTATTGCTGATTCAGCTTGTGGTTCCCCCCACTTCTCCTTTTCAGATTTTTTCATACACAGTAATTGTTGTGGAAGTATGTTCTTTTTCTTTGTGGTCTCATCTTGTAGGCGTTAATCAGATTGGTTTATTCCAGTAGTAGCTTCTACTGCTGGAGCTTCTTTCCTTGCAGATTCCTTGTGTCATACATTATTGCTCTGTGTTTATGTCACTGGGCAGTTGTGCATGGAGAGAAACATCGCTGATTTCCTCCTGTTTAAGATAACAGGGTAATCCTGATCCCAAACTGGATCCTAAGCTGCCACTGTGGCACTGCCTCTTCTCGCATCTGTGTTTCCTTTTGAGTCATGCAACCCAAAGGATGGTCTCATCTGCGGTGACACACTATGGTTCCTGGGAACCTGCACTATGGCGGAGGGACAGCTGGAAGAAGCAACTTTTAGTCATGCTCTGCTTCATTCTCCTCCTCCCCTCCTTGTCTTGCTTTGGAGTCTGTAACACATTTCGTAGGATGCCAAGGTATCTGCTGCCAGCAGCTGTCTTGCTGTCTGCTTTGTGCAACTGTTGTCAACTTTTCCGAGCTGCTAGCATGTTCCTTGCTGAATGGTCCCTTCAGGTTTGCACGTTTATTTCTGCCTTGCTGAGTTTATTATCGACACAGCTTCCCCAGCCTAATTACAGCTTATCTCTTCCTACTGCCTACTAAGTTACAGGAACATTTGGATGAACCTCAAATGAGCCTGAAGATAGCAGTTTGCAGAACCAAATAAGCACCCTTAAAAGTGGAAGAAAGGTGTATAGATGGTCTGAATCTTGCTTGTCTTTGCAAAGTGATACCTTAAAGGCCTATTAGTTTCTGACAGCACAGGTTTTGTTATCAGAGGAGGGGTTAGATTTACACTTTGCAAAATAAAAACAGGATTTTCAGTTGGATGCCACCTGCAGTCACCAGATGCAGTTATCAAGATTAAATTGAAAGATTTGTCACTGATTATGCTGGTAATCATTGAGGTGGTCAGTGTAATTATCTTGAGATTGGGAAGATGTTTTCTCTGATATGGTACTGCAGGAGAATTAAGTTGAAGGAGCATCCATCATTAGCTACCGCGTATGGCTCCCACTAAGCACGTTTTTCACGTTGATCGCGTTATTTTTTCATATGCGAGAAAAAACAGATGAGCAAATATTGTGAAATCGACCTTTTATTTTGAAAACACTTTGCACTGGATTCTGTAAGATTTATTGAAAACCAGACTTTAGAACAGACTTGAGTCAGGGGCTCTTTACCCACTGAATACAAAGTATTTCCACTTCAGATTATTTTAAGCCTTCAGACTATATTATTTTCTAGTATAGATCATATGGAAGATTGACTCAGCTGCTGCTGGAAAGGGTTTTCTTGCCAAACAGAATGGTTGTTGATGTTGTCTCAGAAAATGTCACTGAGACTCGGTAGATATAATCCCAAACTCTAAAAATGTTTTTGACTGTAATGCACACAAATAATTAATCCAGAGACAAATTACATGGCTTTTTAGAACTCTTTACAATCATTTGTCTGTGTTAGAGCATTTCCATTTAGCATCTGTGATGTGGTTCTTTATGTTCTTATATAGGGGTAAAAAAAATCCATTTTGCAGATATGTTTGCTGAGCAGCAACTGGCATACCTCGAGCCTTTCTTCATGTTTGTAGAGATTATCAAGCCAATTTCTTGCCTATATAGTGATAAATGATGTTCTAGAGATTATGTTATTTATCTTATTTCTATCTTACAACTTTAATTCTTAACTTACTTCATGTTGCCGTTATACATGCACTGTAAGGGTATGTAATGCTTTCTTTCCTTTTTCAAATGGCATAGATATACATATAAAATGTGTTTTGTATTTCCCAGAAGAGTATATTGCTCATGGAAGGGACAGGAGCCTTTTGTAGTCATATGAAGAGGATGCAGGAGATAACTGGGAAAAGAAGGCAGCGCTGAGTATCTTCTGAAAAGCAAGTGATTCAGTCTGTGTTAGGGCTTGAAAGAAGGAGGTCTAGGAGCATCTCTAACAGCTGTTTCTTTAATTTTGTTCAAGTATATCTAATTTCATTCCAGGAAATGTGCTTCCACAGGAGACTCCCTAGAGCAAAGCATCATAGGAAAGATAGGAGATACTTGGTAATATTTTTCTGCTTTGATCTGTTATTATATCTGCTAAGCTTCACACAATTATTTATCAGCTGAGAGTTTATAAAGTAGTTCCTGACTTGACATTAAAAGGGAGAAAAGTCAAATACATTTTTTGACATGGACCCATCTCGTCAGTCTTAAAGTGCTGATTCATTTGCTCACATGGTATAATTAAGCTGTTAATCTGTAATAAGGAGTAATACATTCAATGATCTCACAATCAGAAAGTGATTATAGCCTAAAATGTTCATTTGGCTCTCCTCTACCATTTATTACTCCATGACTGTTAAGGTATTCGTAGTTTAGGATCTGTAACTTTTACCTACACCGTCTGCTTCTTCAACTGGGACTGGTTTGCCATGAGCAGCTGGTGGAAAGATGTCTATACTGGGAGGTTTTGGGGAACAAAATGTTGACGTTCTGAGTCCTGTCTTAGTGGAGAATATTCTAGTTTGAGTACATTTGGTGTTTCATCAGATAATGAATCCATTATGTACTTGGAGTTCAGGCTCACACTGATTAATGATGACATTTCAATTATTCATTGAATCAGTGATCATTTGCACCCCTTTTCCCCACCTCATTTGCTGTTGGCTTCTATTAATTTCTGTTCTTACTGCTTTAGGATTTCATCTTGCTGTGTTCTGAAATCCTGAAAATCTTCCACTGCCAGAGGCTTTCATTTGTGAATTTACATCACCTGGCACCTTGCAAGCAGCATTTGGCTCTCCCTGGTTTGGTGCTTGATAATGTTTTTAACTGCCTACCTGCCTTCAACATAACTGTGCTGTGAAGCAGCCAGGCAGCAGCACTGTATTTGAGGAGTGCCAGGGTGAGATGAGTGAAAGACAGAGGTTGTCCTGAGACTCAAGGCCAGGTTCTTGTTTCATCTGCTAAACTGCATCTCCTGATGGTGTCCTGGAGCCACCATCAAGTTTCCCAACTCGGAATCTGCCTGTGCAGCTCGTGAGATTGCCATAGCGCCTTCCCCATTGACAGTGCACAGGCAATGTTGTTTTAAAGGATTGGGTTGTTTGTCCGCAGGAATTCACTTGGTACCCATCAAATTTGTTGTACTGTAGCACACACGCAACACAGAGATGAGACGCAGTTGCTGTGTTCTCCTTTGGGTCCTGCAGCTCCCACTCATCGCCAGCTTGCAGGTATCCTCACTTTTAGGCTCGTTACCCACTTAGTAACATTGCCATGATATAGCTTTATTACATGTCCACAGGGAAGTGAACAAAAATACCTTTTTTCTTTTCCTTTTTCTTTTTTCTTTTTTTTTTTTTTTAATATAGTTACCGTTATTTTGAATCTGTCACTTTTGAGCCATCGTCTAAATCCTGGAACAGATTTAGAGTAAGATGTAGAAGAAAGAGGCTCCGCGTTTTTACATCTATCTGCTTGTGTGTTTAAACAGTTATGATCAGATTCAGCCCACAGGTGTTGGAAGAGGCAGGCAGGATTTCAGGGAGGCTTTTCCCCAGTGTGGACAGAGTCTGTTGGCTTCCAGAGGCTCAGCTGCTTTCAAGTACAGCATACAGATGCGCAGGGCAGTCCAATGTGTAGCTTAGTGGAAGGTCTGTACTAACCAGTAGTATAAGATTAATTAAGGGTAGGATGCATAGAAGTAGTTGTCCCATGGATATCTTCTGTGTTTTGGTTCTTCATAAGTATGCTATCTGCAGTTGTTTGGGAGTAGTGGTGGCAAATCTCTTTCTTTGGTTCAGGTAAAATTGTCCTGTCCTCTGTCCTTTAGCAAACTGGACTCTTCAGGTGGGCTAATCACCTGAGAATTTAAGCCTTTCGTCTCCAGCTCATAGCTGTCTTGTCAGTACTACGATAAAAAAGGTAATATTTTTAGAGATAAACTAGTATATGGCATTTTATGGCAACAGGGCAGGGGAAAAGAGTACAAAGAGAAAATATATAGGTCTCTAATATAGGGGTCTCTGAATGTGGAGAGCAAGGCAGGTTGATGTGTGCTGTAACGTACAAATCAGCAGTACAGGAAGAAGAGTTCGAGGAAAACAATCCATTGAAAAGACAAGTATTTTCTATTTCAGTGAGTAATTTGCTAAACCTGATTTAAAACAAAATTAGTCAATATGGTAAAGATCTATTTTAATAGAGAATAGGAAACTAGATTTATCTATGAGCATCTTTGCTATATGCCAACATAGTTGATGTCTTAAATATGAGAAAAAAACCCTGTAATAATGTCAGGTCTTCCAGAACTATAAAACACCTCAGTAATTTTCTGGAAGTCAGATAAAATAATGATCTTTTCACAATGTACCCTTTTAATGGATTTTTAGTTATAAAAGTTTAATATTTATTCAAAGTGCAAGTTTGCTCTGAAGGATGTCTAAAAAAAGAGTCCCGCAGAGTCTTTATTGCCTGGTCTTTTCTAATTCTGTATCAGACTTCTGATGGTGGCATGCGAGGTTGTTACTCTAAAGGGTAGGAGTTTACTTAAACTTGGTTTGCGAAGTCAAGCTGGTTTTCTAGGGATCTCTTGAAGGTTTTTTGGGAGCTGAGAGTTTCATTTGAAGGCGTAGAGCTGCACATATAAATATGAGCAGTTGGTAGATTTATATGTGAGTCTGTGGGCTGTATGTGAGGAGGACAGGAGACACCTCGACATGTGCAGTGCATCTCCAATATGGAGGGCCAGCAGTTACTCACAGGATGCCTTTGGTATTTAGTGAAAAAACAGTGTCATTTGTGGAGGACTGTGTGATCCCAAGCAGTGTGGAGCTCTGCAGTGCCATTCAGGATCTGTTTTCCAATGAGGGTTTCTCCAGGTACTATGCCTAAAATTAGCTTTCCTGGTGGTAGAAAAGTGACAGACCAGGCAGATTGAGCGCAATCGTGATGCAACCAACAGGCCACCCCTGTGGTTATCTGTTGGCTTCTTCCTTTTCCCTCTTCCCATTCTTGCTTGCTCGTTTGAGCGCATAAGCTACAGGAACAAGAAATCCCTCTCTAATCATGTAGCCCCAAATACAAACTGTGTCTGCAGGTGCTGAGTATCTCTAGTTAGCTGTCAACCCTTTGACATTGCTGGAGTAATGAATGCAGTCTTTTTCATCAGGGGATCCAGCTTTGAAGACAAGAACAGACATTCTAGTACATTATTAATACAGAAATGGAGTTGCTGTTGCTGAATGAAGAAAACTTCACAGCGTGATGTGTGTTCCATGCACTCTTTGCACACAACAGAAGGATGATGTAGTTGCTCAAATGCCATGAATGAGCATCAGGAAAAGGGCAATATTCTTGATCTCTCCTCAACAGAAGTGTTTGGGACTTCCCTTGAAAATGTCTGAGGCCTTTTTTTCCAGGTGGGAAGTAGGAAGAGCTGATGCTTCTTTACATCATTCATTTCTTGTGAGGAAGGGTTACTAGTCAAATACACAATTTAGTGGTATTGCATCCAGATGCTAAAATACAGTCTCTGCACCTTGTTTGAAAGGCAGTCATCTGCAAGTACCTGACACCTGAAGCTCAGTAGGAAATCTCACTGTGCATTAAAAGCAAATGTGCTTTCCTTGAAGATTTCAGGATTTGTGCGTTTTCCTATGCTGTTGTATCTGAATGGTCTAGGAAAGCTTGAAAACCAGTTTAAATTGCAAAACTATGAAGAATTCTTTTGTGTGATCTCCCCTCTGTAGTTCTATTGCCCTGCAATATTTGACTTCTATGTTAGGTTTTCTATGTTTGTATTTGTGTTTTAGAAATGTGCACAAAAAAGCCTTTTTGTACTATACTGTTACCTGTGCTTGAAGTATTGCTGTCATTTCTGTGTGCTTTCATTTACTACTTATTCTTCTTTTTTTTTTCTTGATTTGCAGACTGGTAATTGAGTAATATATTTATTTCAGTTCTGCATCGTCCATCCCTTTCCCTGTAGTCTTAATGTTTCTGTCTGGTATATATCTCTTGTCTTTATGCCAACTTTGTTACCTTCTTTATTTTTGTTGCAGGCAGAGAAAGTTAGATAGCTGCTCAAGAAGCCAAAAATCTTCCTTTTAGCATTGCAAATGTGAGGATCCCAGTTCTCTTCTTTCTTGTTGCAGCCACTAAGATGCCTGTGAGTCAAGAAAGTCCTTGCTGTAAGTTTGTTGGTGAAACCCAAACCTATCCCCTGGATAAGATATTCTGATCATGGAAGTAAACAAAGTTCTGTTTGTTTGACTGATGCTCAGGCCCTTTGGGTTGCTTATGGTTAAATTACTGAGAATTTGCTGAGCTTTGTTCTTACTCAGCTAAGTTTTGTTGACTGGGTTTTTGATATGGGTTTTAACTTATATTTGCTCTAACAAAACGTTGGGAGTTTTTCTCCTTTTATCTGTTTACTTAGTTATCTGTTTTAAAGAGGCATTGCTTCATTAAACACTTTCCTGCTTAGTCTGTAATGATCCTAATTCTTCCTCTCTAAGCACATTAATACATTAAAGAAAAAAGCTTCATTTGTCTTCAGTGGGATGAAGATGTTCCATATTGTCTTCGGTGCTTGACACATGATCTTTGGTGGTGTAGCAGCATTATGGAGGACTTGCCAGGATCCATGGTGTAATTCCAGGTTGGCGGGGTTTTTACACCTGTACTGAAGGAAGTATGATATTTAATGGTCTCATGCTTCTGCAAAATTAAGCATCTGAGACTCCTTCAGGTCTTTGCTTTTTCACCTCAGTCCATTCCTACAGTAGGACTGCAGTATCACTGGCAGGAAGGCACTGTATACAAGTATTAGGTATGAGATGATGCTCATTCTGTGGTGATGAGCTGACCGCTCATATGCTTTTGGTGCAGCACAGTGAGACGCATGAACATGCTTTCCATGGGACAGGCATTCTTCATGGGGCAGGCTGGGAAAAAGCAGCTTCTGGATCTTGTCTCCTTCTGTAGCAGATTTCTGTCTGATCTTAAGACCAGGCACTGCAGTGACCGAAGAGCCACAGGGAGGAATGGCAAGGATGCACCCAGTGCAGCAGGCTTTCATGTAAACAGAGGTCCTGCAGAACTCCATTGACTGTTGAGGTACTACCTCCACTCTCTATCCTCAGTGGGCGCTTTTTGTGCTCTGCTTACATCCCTTCTTAACGGTTTCACATTTCCAGGCTTAACTTCACAGTTTCTCGTTGCTAACAATTTCCTTTCTTTTTAATTGAAGAGTAGAAGTTTTATGGACTCCAAGTGTAAACTTTCTGTTTAGGTTCTTGGGCAATCTCTCTCTCTCGATCAATAAATAAGTTGAAGAGTAATGGCGATACACTACTACTCGCAGTAGCTGCAGTAAGAGCATGCAAATGAGGCTGCAAATATCCAAGCTGCTACAAAGACAGGGGGCATGCACATGAAAGCAAATGGACCTGTTGTGGTTAAAAATTCATAGTTTACCATAATAGGGGAAAAAATAAACGAGGTTGTCTTTGAAACCTTATAGGTCAGCATTTCAGACTTCTGTATTTGTACTTCAGTTAAAGGAGAAAATGTAAAAGCTTATGGATATTTGCTATTTTTAAGCCAACTTGAGAAGGTAAAGCAGAAGCTATTTTTCATATGTTCTTTTAGCAAATTGCATGCTATTGAATGAGACGTTTTTTGTTTGGCTTGTACATAGGTTTGTGTGAGTTCTATGTGGTTTGGAGGTGAGTGTGTGAGGTTTTAACAACTGTTACATTTCTTTCTTTTTCTGTATGATAAATGAAAAGAAATTTTTCAAGAAAACCAGAAGTAGACATTATTTCTGTGGGTCTCACAAAATGCTGGGAGTTACAGGAAATCCGGTGTTCAAAAGCAGAAGGGCAGGATGGGGAGACAAACAAGGATGTTTGTGGTGTCTTGCAGCAGCATTTGATTTACTTGGGGTTTTTTTGTTTCTTGGTGTC
>JARCZZ010046299.1:0-10473 GCA_030323915.1 Brotogeris chrysoptera | reverse complement strand
TGTGGTATGGAATAACCTCTTTGGTCAGTTTGGGTCAGGTGTCCTGTCTCTGCTTCCTTCCGGCTTCCCCTCCTCCCAGGCAGAGCATGAGACTCAGAAAGTCCTTGATCAGGCCAAAACATTACCAAGCAGTAGCTGAAAACACTGGTGTTACCAGTGCTGCTCCCAGCTACCAAGGAGAAAAACAAAATGACTGTTACTGCTGAACCCAGGACCGCCACTTAAAAAATACTCCAAACCTTTCATGTTGTGCAGCAAACGTTGGAAATCCCTGTGGTTTCAGCAGGAAAAGAAAAAAAAACAAACTGTTGAAAGATATTTGGGCAACTAAGGAATTAACTACCAGAAATAGAACTAGCTATTATTAGACATTAAATATTATTAAACCCATCACAGTGTCTTTACCTAACTTTTTTTCAGTTATGCAAAGATTTCATAAAATGTTAAGTAGTATTTCTGAGAAAATACAACTCCCTAGCTACTGTTGCAGAGGTAAGAAGAAAGGAAACAAGCTGGTGCACTCTCAGTTGTGGCTTACAAGAGCAGCAGAATCATTGGTGATTTTTATTTCTTTTCAAAAGGAAAAATGTTATTTCCTGACCAATTCGTAGGAGGAATTTTTTCAAAGGAGAACCATTGTGCATGTCCGCTGGTACTTCACTTACAGAAACAGTGTTTTGTAGTCCCTTGTTACTGTATTGTTACCATCCATAGAAGTTCCTGGCAGCCACTCAGTCAGAAAGCTCGGGAATACAAAGGAGAAAATAAAGAAAGAAATAACTGTATTAAATCTGTCTACCCTTTAAATAAAGTTGCCATTGACAGACACAATCTGTCACAAAGTAATTGTTTTGCTATCTAACTGTAGCAAATTTTAACAGCAAGAAACTCATTATTTAAAGGGCTTTTAAATTTCACATTTTATCTCATTCAACAGTAATCTGTCAAATTCTGTTCCTTTATTCTGCTAATACCACTGACTAAACTGCTAGCAACATATTTCTCATTTAGGTTGATGTTCAGTGCTGAAGAAAGCTGTAGTCCAATGTGCTATCATTTTGGGGTTTTGTGGTATTTTTAGCACAATATTCTTAAATACTTTTCACATAAATTGTCTCAAGGAGCTGAGCATATCTGTGAGGGAAGGAGAGAACAAAAGGTCCACCTGTTTGGTTATGAGGCTGTGTTGAAAAGCTAACTTTCCTGCACTCAAGTTCAATTTATTTATTATTATTAATTTTAACCTAAGCATACTTTACCTGGTAAGTCTGCATTGCTCTGGTCTGAATCTGGAGGTGGGTGAGTGGTACATAACTGAAGCAATCAACTAGTTTATTCCTTTATATATGTGTCATAGTAAAACAATAACCACCGTTAAACCTGGCTGTTATTATACTTTCAAATTCTTAAAAAAATCATATAGCAATTTTATGACATGTGCAAGGCTACACATACTTATGTTCATCTGGGGAAAAACAGATTAAGTTAGTTTAATGTGTGGGGATCTATTATATATTAGATATATACCTACAACATGTTATATAGTGCTGAAATGACTCAAATTGCTCTCAATTCCTGGCTAAATATGTGGAAATGCAATCTCTAATATTTTATGCACTTATGAAAAAAAAAATGCTTATCCACCTCTACATCTGTCTTGTATTCTATTTTGATGGGGATTACAATCAATTCACAATTATTAGAATTAAATTGAATGGTGTAAATGACATTTAGTGCTTTGAAATTTTTCTGAAGAGCTCCTTTTAGCTTCTGCTGAGAGTAACTCTTTTTACCAGACTAAATACTCATGTGAGGATAACATGTAATTGAACTGTGTTATTTTTTATTATTTGTTGCAGTTTTAGGTATCTATTTTCAGTGTCATCTGTATGCCTTCATAGCAAACATGAACACCTGTTCAAGCCATTAAATTTGTATTAAGCTATCTTGTACTGTAATTAATCATTAGAAGGATGAGTATTTGTCTTTAGATGTTGGGGACTTCATACTTACCATCATTAAGCTTGTGTTACTGTCTTGATAAAAAGACTTATATTAAGATTTCAACCTCTTCTTCCTTCCTGCTGACAATGAATGCATTCTTTTATTTTATACTCAGTTTTATTTCTCTGAAGGTATGAGCAAGTTTCTGAAATGTGCTGCTCATATGGGTGTAAAGGCCTTTTGCAGCTGCATAAACCTAAAAGGAGTGTGTAGAGCTGAGTTTGTTGGAGTTAATCTTTTAAATTAAATCAAAATCTGATCTTAGATGGTTTAGGTGGGGAGCCCTGTACTATTTCTTTTATTATTTTTATTTTAAATAAATAAATAAATAGACAAATAGCCTAATTTTATTGTCAGAATTTACTGACCTACCAGGCCTTGCAGGGGAAGAAGGGCAGGGCAGAACTAGCAAAATGCTTGGATAACATTTATGCCCAAAATAGGAGGACAAATGAGCATTCTAGGGCAATATCATTGTGAGTTTCAAAGCTGTTAATCAAAAGTAAAAACCTTGTACCTTTTCTTCTTGGTTCAGGGAGGTAGTCCGTAAACTATAGACTTTGTATGGCAAATGAGATACAGCTGCTCTCTGCTGAAAGGAACTAGCTTTTACCCAGATTTGTTAAAGCCATCTGCAGGAGTTTATTTGTCAACTTAATTGGAGAAAAACAAATTATCAATAAGGCATAATTTACTTAGACCTTAACCTCACTAGGATGTACATTCTGGTACTGTTTAGCTGATCCATTAGGTGATTGTTCATATAGTCTGTGCTTAGACAGTGTAGATTTTGAGCATGCATGTGCAACGGAGCTACGAAACCTTAAGCAAAATATTCTGCAGTATCAGCCCTTCAAGGTGACTTTCTTTCACGCTTTGGTGCTTCTTGCATTTCCATTCATCTGTGTGCCATATCTCGCTTCATATCCAGCTGGATTACACAGAAATTGATCATGATTTTTAAGATAGAGCCAAAACTCCCAGGAGATCGTCTTTATGCAAAGCACATTCTCTAGAGGAGTGAATAGATGCTTAGAATAAAGGAAAAGTGGATAATTACCTGTTGGGTGGTAAATAATCATATGCCTTAAAGAAGACAGAAAAATAAGCCCTGTGTGTGTTTGTCTTAGATATTTTTGCCTTTGATATAGTTTAGAATTCTTGGTATAGTATTTAATATTTAGAAATAAAATGTCAGTTTACTGACAGAGGAATTTAATCCGGTTATATTTTATTGCTCTATTACGCATCCTTAATTTGTTTTCCTAATCTGTTTATATATCTCTGTAAATGTGATTTTTTTGTTGTTGTTGTTTAGGGTTTTTTTTTTGGGGAGGGGGTTCTTGTTGGTTTTCTTTTTTAGAGAACTACATAAGCATTTCAAACTTAAAGCAATAAGAGATTGGAAAGTTCTGCTGGTCAGAAAAGAGTTATGGTTTGTCTTTTTAATGTTTTATCCTTTGGTTTTCTTGGGGGGTTTTTAAGGGGCGAGAGGAGGGAGTTTGTGGGTTTCTGGTGGAGGGTTTTTTTTTGTTTTTTTTCAGTTGGTTGGGTTTTTTTAAGAGGCAAAGCCTGTCATAAAAGATTGAATTTTGAAATCTTAAGAAATAGTGTAATGGGTTATGAAATTATAAATACTATATATATACACTAGCTCTACTTCTGATGACAAAAGGAAAAACATTAAAATCTCTTTTTAAATTTCTCTCATATTATAAAGGAACTCCAATGGGTTTTGTGTACGTAAATTGTATGTGTAATGCTTGAATTATATAATTATAATTTGAAGCACAGTTTCAAATGGACGGTTACAGTATCTATGTAATTTTAGTCTCAAAGGAAATACCGGTCCACTGACCATTCTTTAAGTGTAATATGTATGTGGGTGAAGAGCAGCAGTATTACAAGGTGCAAATAGAATTGAAATGCATGAAATGAGTTGACTGATTTTAGAGTTTGCAGTGAAAAATGCAGTCCTGAGTCCTAAAAATGTTATCAGTTGCTCAATACATGTCTGCATCTTTCTCTATAAGCCTAATGTGTGTGTGTATGTGTAAATAAATACATATGCACATTGCTACCTTGATTAGTTTGATTTTTTAGGAGCATTATTCTTATACTTCTAATTAAGCGAAAATATAATTCTTTTTAGGTTCAGTCTACTTTTTAAAAGAGCCTATTAATGAAATGTTTATGACAAATTCCAGTCATCTGTGAAAGTTCTAAACAAATCTTTGAAGTGCTAAGAATCGTACTGTTGTGTTACTGTTTGTTATGCTACTATTCCTAGTTGCCTTTTTTGTTTTGTTAATGACAACTACAAACTCGTCAAATACTTAGCTAGTGTGGATTCATGCTTCATCCAGTTCTACAGATTTTTCTTGTGAAATGTGAATAGGTACCTGAAAAAGGGAAAAATACGTATCATAAATAAAGGTAAACTAATTTTTTTTCTTTAGAGTACATGTTAAAAGATTTCCCACCCCCCTGCCCTAAATAATTATTTATCTCTGCTAATAATGGGTTAAATCCTGACTTCTTTAGATAAGGTTCCTCTTGAACTCCATGAAGCCACTAATAATTAAATAAATGGGCTTTTTAGTTGTTAGAAAAAGAAGCTATTTATTTTTATTTGTAAAGTTTGTATGGTTGTATTTGGCAGGGAAATATGGCATTCATTTATGTTCTGCACACATACCCCCCAAGGGCCACCTAGAGCAGGTTGCCCAGGACCACATTCAGGCAGCTTTAGAATATCTCCATGGATGGAGACTCCAAACCTTTTTGCTCAGCAGTCTGTATTAATACTCATTCATTCTTACAGCAAAACACTGTTTCCTGATGTTCAGAGGGAACCTCTTGTGTTTCAGTTTGTGCCCATTACCTTATTATCAGTGACAGTGACAAGGTCCTGTCACTGAAAGCACCCAGTCTCTGTCCTCTTGACACCCTTCCTTCAAGTATTTATATATCCTGGTGCAATTTCCTGTGAGCTGGAGTCACAGCTCTCTCAGCCTTTCTTTGTGGGGGAAGTACCCTTAATCATGTTTGGAGTCTGAGAGTCACCTAGTCATCTTACAGCCCTTTGCTGGACTCTCTTTCCTTGTCTCTCTTGTGCTGGGGAATCCAGAACTGGATGCAATGCTTGAAATGTGGCCTTCCCAGTGCTGAGTAGAGGAGAATGATCACCATCATTGACCTCCTCGCAATACCTCGCCTAATGCAACCCAGGATGCTGTTTGCCTTCTTTTAGGCAAGGGCACGTTGCTGGCTTATGTTGGCCATGTCCATCAGGACCTCCCAATATGTATCTACAACTTTAAAATGTATGTGGATTTTGAACCTAGAGCAGGTTACACAGGAACGTGTCCAGGCATACTTTAAACGTCTCCAGAGAGGGAGATTCCAAAGCCTCCCTGGGCATCCTGCTCCAGTGCTCTGCCACCCTCAATGTAAAGAAGTTCTTCCTCATGTTGAGGTAAAATTTCTTATATTTTAGTTTATGGCCATTGCTCCTGTTGCGGGACCTCACTGAAAAGAGTCTGGCGCCATCCTCTTGGCACCGCCTTTGAGATTCAATGTGAAGATACTAACAGGCCATGACCCCCAGACTTCCAGCGGTGTTGGAACCATTGAAACAAATGTTAACAGATATTTTAGTGATAAAATTGTTGAGAGAAAGGAAAATTACAAGTATGTTATGGTTGATAACTCCTTTAATCCACAATATAATGTGGCTGTCATGAAATGAGGTATGTAGGAATATTATTAATTTATTCTTTGTAAATATTCACCAAACATGAAAGAAAATTATACACAATAAAGGGAACTTCATACTGCATTGTGTGACTTAAATATACCTCAGAACCACTTTCTCTGACATACAGCTTGAATCACATACATCTGGGTCAGCCAGGCAACAGCTATTGGTCCTCATTTCTCCAGTTCTAATTCCTTATGTGCTCTGTATTTACCTCTTACCAATGTTCGGTTCCCCCTCTGTAGGATTCTATATATGTTTTTACATTCTAATCTGCAACATTTTTACTGGGCGAAACCCAGTAGTTAAAAATCAGGAAAATATGGTTTCTCCTTTCTGGATCTCCATCAATGGACTGAAAAGGGTGCAACCTGAAATCTGTCTGCAGTGTGCTTTTTTCCTGTTCTACAGTAGTTATCTCTTCATTTCGTATGAGGGAGCAAAGACGTGATAAGATTAAAGAAATGAAGCTTTAAGTTATCTTTTTAATCCTCATACCTGAGATTACTTTTAAAGAAGGTATTTTCTCCTGTGTCAAGGGATGTTCCAGTGTAACTTCTACTAAAATTTATATTAGAAAGCACATTGTTTGTAGAGATGGCAAAAGTAAGCCTAAGACAAAAAATCCATGTCACAGTTTATAGTTAGGCAGACTAATACAAATGTATTACATTTTAGTCAAACCTTGATTCTTTAAGGAGAAAAAGCAAAATTTCTTCTGTATTTTTCCCCCTAGCAATTTTTTATGTAAACTTAGTCTTTTATCCTTCTATCTTAAGATTCAGATGAAGTAATATTTTGCCACTAAAAAGGTCACCTGTTAGTCCATCAGTTGTCTTGTTAGAAGCAGCCTTAAGCTTATCCTATGTTTTTAATATTTCATAGGAATTTCATGGGTAGCTTATCTACTAATTATATGTATTAACCAAAAAGGGCCATTTTATAATGGGAAAGGTTAGGATCCCAAGCATCAAAATTATATATCAGTGTCTTTAGCTTTAGACTGGAAAAGGTTGGATTAGACAGTTGATATACAGCATGGCTGTACCTTGTGAAGAAAGGTCTTGTAATAAAGAGAAAAAAAAAAAGTCAAGGTGAAAGCTGGGAGAAATATGGATTTAAGGGCCACGTAGGCATTCAGAAACCCCAGGCAAAGAAACTTCTTCTTATCTGAAGTCAAACTCCTGCCCAGTTTGAATCTTTACAGATATTTTTCTTCTTGGAAGGAGATATTAAAAATAACTGGGTGTATATTATTTTAAAATGAGCTACGCTTTAGCCACTTCTGCAAGCATGAAGTAGGCTTCTCATGCATTGTCTTTTATCAAACTTGCGTACTGTCAGACTTACGGTCAGACATACTGTGAGACTGTTTCAAAGCATAATTTGGTACTTTGAGTTCGACCATGTTTGTTAGGTTTGTCTTGTTGCTTGAAGAGGAACACACCGAAACAAACTTTCTCACCTGGAAAAAAATATGGGCATGTCTTGTTCTTTTGTGAAGAAGGCCTGCTGATGACTGCTGATCCGAAGTCTTTCCCTGTAAAAATTTGTAACTTCATGCTTTAACATTTCAAACTGTAACGTTACAAAGCTATAAAATTCTTACTTTTTGTTAAGAAGTCATTTGCTGGTTAGTTGTTTAGAATCTAGTGGTTAGCCAATATTTTGTATCCAAAATAAAAAAAAAAAAAATACTGTAGGTCATTTTTTTTGGAGGAATATTATTTCTTTGCAGCAATTTCCTGAAATAGCTTCAGTTTGTTTAATTAAATAGAAGTCTTCCTTTATCAAGAAACATCATGACATCGCATCATCTGTGACTGAAGATTAAAATGTTATCAGAAAAACTAATGGAGTTGTCATTGGAAGGAAAGTGCCATATTACAATACAGAAAACCCCACATAAAAGAATGAAAAATTAGTAGCAAAAGTGATTATTAACAGTAGAACAGAAGTGACCAAGAAATTTAGCATAATTTTATAAAATTTAATCCATAAACCCCTTTCTTTTAAGTCTCTAAGACTGCAATCTGTAATGTGTGTGAAGAATTTGCAAGTATAAACTTAATTTGAAATTTAGAGCTTGATTAAATTGGCATTATCTTTTGTTGGTTCTTCATTAAGGCATGGTATTTGTTTTATCCTTTCTTTTATCAGCTGCACCATCCTTCCAAAATGAGAGGTATGTTTAAGTAATCACAGGAAGATTATTTCAAATTTTAGAATAATGCTTATTTTTAGAAGTTCAGTTCTTTCTAGTTTTGATTCATCAAATGTTTTGCAGTCTTTCTTACTTGTTGACTTTGCACTTAATCCTGTATACAAAATTATTTTCTTACTTTCCTTTCTTACTCTTTCTTGAAGTTTCTCTTTTAAAAATGTAGTTGTATTTTTATGAAGTGTCTTTAGACAAAAAAAAGAGAAGACTGGGTATAAGTAAAGTTGGCTTGTACAGTTTGAGGTGGGAATTTTATCATTTCTCTTACCTTCACAACAGTCTAAGTGCATGTTTATAAAAGCATGTTGGGAAAATTGTGGGTGATTTGGATTTGTCTTGTGTCCGGAGAAATTAATCTTTACCAAATCTACTAAGTTTGTTTTCCTCTTAGCTAGAATCATTTCTGTAATCTGACTAATCAGTATGTGAAGACAGAGCAGCACAATACGTAAACCTGGCGCTGATCTTAAAATGAAAAGCAAACAGGAGGGAAGCAGAGAGGGGGGCAGCACTAGAGGTACAGTCAGAAGTAGCAAAAAAGCTTATCATTGCCCTGTCCTCTGTAGTGCTATGCTGGAGCCGATCCTTGCAGAAAAAGGGATCAAGAGTACTGTGAATGTTTTTATGATAACTTTTATCAAATAGTGAGCAAGATTTCTGAGTGTGTCTTCAGAGGGATGTTGTGTTTTCCTTCCTGCTAACAGGCTGAGCAAGCCAGTGTATTAATGATCCTTCCCTTTATGGGGAGTTCAAAAGTGACAGGAATTTGCGAGATGCATTTTGGATGATAGAGAACAAACAGAACTCCCATATTCGTAATATAAGCAGCAAGCAGATTTTGTTTTTCATGCATGCATGCTATTAAACACCATCTGTTTTTTTTATTTTTGAATTATTTTAGAAATCCTTGCTAAATCTTGTCAGAGATTTCCTTTGCTTTTTTGAAGCAAACATCCCTCCCGGCTAATCATGTCCAGCATTTTAAAACTTCAGCTGCTGTTCTGAGGGGTCACAAGGCATTTATTTAGCTGCTTTAAGAATCTGTGGGAGAGGCTAAAGAAGCAACCTTTGATTGAAAGTGCCTGAGGTTTATATCAGCATGTTGCAAATGGTCCATCAGATTTAACAAAGATTTAGCAAAACTCAAAAAAATCTATTGACTGTAGAGAAGTATTTTGTAATTATAGAGTATATAAGACACTCTTTTAAGAGAGTTAGTTGAGAGGCTATGTGAGCTGTGTTGTTAGCTGATTATACTGGTGTGTTGGGTTAAAAGGTCAGGAGGCCATTGGATTCCCTTAGGAAAGGTCATATATGCTTTTGATTGTGAAAAAAAATTACTTTTAACTTGCTCACTGGAGCACTCTAAGTCTAAAAGGTAAAACTGCTGCATATATCTTGCATACGAAATATTTCTGACACAGCTTTCCATTTGTGTCAGAATTTGAGGCTTCCTAACCCACATAGTATAAACAAATTGTTCACATAGATTTTTATAAGTGCATTTTCTGGCAAGCTTTCTAATCAGTGCATAGGATAGATTTCAGTCTGTAATTCATATTATTAGACATATTCTTCAGCAACTTTTTTAATGTCTTGGTTTTTCCACCAGTTTTTGAGCATGCAATTTGAGACTTTGTATTTACTATTAAAAATTGTATGTTGGAACCCTGTATTTGGAGGTGGTGTCATTAACAATGCTAGAAGTGTTGTCCGTCTTTTTCCAAAGCTTATTGTGGATTCCAGAGAGTAAACGGAAGACTGAATTTATTCAATGGCATGCAGGAATCATTAATAAATAATGTAGTGAGAAAAGGGTCAAAGATCATAGGTTGAACCAGGAAGCTTACCACATAAAAACATAACCACATAAAGGCATTGGGACCAGTCTTTTTCAACGTCTTTCTCAGTGACATGGACAGTGGGACTGAGTGCACCCTCAGCAAGTTTGCCGATGACACCAAGCTGTGTGGTTCAATTGATATGCTGGAGGGAAGGAATACCATCCAGAGGGACCTTGACATGCTTGTGAGGTAGGCTGATGCCAGCCTGATGAAGTTTAACCATGACAAGTGCAAGGTCCTACACCTGGGTGGGAGCAATCCCAGGCACAGCAACAGGTTAGGAAGAGAAGAGATTCAGAGCAGCCCTGTGGAGAAGGACTTGGGAGTGTTCGTTAATATAAAAATGAACATGAGCCAGCTGTGTGCGCTCACAGCCCACAAAAAAAACAGCTGTATCCTGGGCTGCATCAAAAGGAGCGTGACCAGCAGGTGGAAGGAGGTGATCCTGCCCCTCCACTCTGCTCTCGTGAGACCTCACTTGGAGTATTGTGTGCAGCTATGGTGTCCTCAACATAAAAAGGACATAGAACTGTGGGAACAAGTGCAGAGGAGGGCCACGAGGATGACCAGGGGACTGGAGCACCTCCCGTATGAAGATAGGATGAGAAAGTTGGGGCTGTTCATCCTGGAGAAGAGAAGGCTGC
>JARCZZ010046298.1:18935-39326 GCA_030323915.1 Brotogeris chrysoptera | reverse complement strand
AGCCTTGGGTGGCATGGTTTAGTGTGAGGTGTCCCTGCCCATGGCAGGGGGGTTGGAACTAGATGATCTTAAGGTCCGTTCCAACCCTGACTATTCTATGATTCTTTGATTCTAACCTAATACTGTGGCCAAATTCTGTATGTGCTAAAAGAAATGCCTGAGTTTGGTGGCACACTTAACAATTACTGAAGTTGCAGCAATTCATTCTGTCCATCGTAACTAGAAACTTCAGTCAAAACATAAATTAATAAAACCAACATTGTTTAAACATTCTTAGAACTGTAAACACATGTTAAGTGTTGGTCATTTACAGCTTTCTAATCAGGTTGCTATGTAGAAAGAGATACAGCAGTATAGATCAGGGCTGTATATGAAAGGTTGATAAACTTGTGAGTAAAAGACCCCAGGAATTCTCAACGTATGGCAATAATCTACTTTCGCGCAGAAAATATTGGTAGTGCTCTACCTACCTAGGTGTAGTACTAGTTGTGTCTCATTAGATTTTAAAGGGCCAAGGAAAACCAAACGGATGCACCAATCATTATTTTTCACTTTAGTGTAAGAAATGGGACTAATCACTGTAAGCAACTACATTAGTCATCTACAAACAAATTAGGAAGCATGTTTCATACACTGAAACATAGGTGTTTAAAAATATCTCAAACACTGTGGGGAATCTGCTTTGGCATTCATCCCACATCCTGTTTTATAAGGATATATTTCCTTTTATAAGGAAATGCACCTTGTAAAACAAATCCAATGTATTTTTCTGCTTCTTACAGAAGTAGAAAGGCACACTAAGTACTTATATTTACATAACTGAATGCTGTCCTAGTTGTCATCTCCTGACAAAATCAACCAAAACCAATAAACATTTATATGTCATTATTTACCTTACTCAAAAGCAAATACCAGAATAACCCTATAGTTTAGAAATGCCAGATTTTCTGCATGGACTATAGATATGAAAACAAATTTCTTGCAGGGCTAAAGGCTAAATCCCATCCTAGGTAATTGTATAAATTTCACCCAAAACAGCCAGCAAAGTTTTTTCCTGATTACTTTGAATCCCTCTATCATCTATTCAACAGTGCCCTTCACCAGGACTTAAATTTTACAGGAAAAACTGCAAGATGTTTACCCATGCTTCATTCAGCAAACAGCTGAACAAACAGATCCAAACACTCCAGCTCTCTTCCCCTTTTACCATCCACTTTTAATAAACCAGGAACAGCCTAAACAGAGATCTCTTTGAAGGATGTGGTAGAGTGTATGTTTGCAACATGCTGAGAGACCTATCTGTATCTGGTTGCTCTCACCAAGCTGTGGCTTGGAGTCATATCCCATACCAGGACAGCAGGCTTTCCCAGTGTGTGACCTCAGACAATGTGGCATCTGTGACATTCATTCAGCATTTATACCCACTGCCAGCTCCTGCAAAGCGCCAGAGCCACTGCACAGTGCTCTAGTGTCACCAGACTCCAGACATCAGGCTGTTTATGTTACTGTCCTGGGTTCAGCTGTAACACTTATTTTTCTCCTTCTTAGTAGCTGGTGCAGCGCTGTGTTTCAGTTTTAGTCCTAGACCAATGCTGATGACACACTGATGATTTAGTTGTTGCCCAGTAGCACTTACTCTGATCAAGGACTTCTCAGTCTCTCATGCTCTGCCAGAGAGGATAGGCACAAGAAGCCAGAAGGGAGCAGAGACAGGACACCTGACCCAAACTAGCCAAATGGGTATTCCATACCACAGCACATGATGCCCAGTATATAAACTGGGGAGAGTCATCCAGAAGGCCCAGACTGCTGCTCGGATCAGGCTGGGTATTGGTTGGTGAGTGGTGAGCAATTGTATTGTGCATCACTGGCGTTTATTGGGTTGGGATTTTTCTTTTTTTTCCTTCCCTTTTATATTCTCTCCCCTTGTTACTTCCCTTATCATTATTACCATTAGTAGTAGTAGTAGTTTTGAATTATACCTTAGTTATTGGAATGTTCTTATCCCAACCCATGGGATTTACATGCTTTCAATTCTTCTCCCCAACCCCACCCCAGGGGGCAGGATGGGGGGTAAGGGTGAAGTGAACAAGTTGCTGTGTGGTTCTGAGTTACCATGACAGTTACCTGTACCCAGGTTGAGAGCCCTGAAGTGCAAGCCAAACAGGGATGAGATTTAGCATTGGACATGTATCTTACAGCTAAGGTGGCAATGAAATCACAGAAAACTCCAGCTAATACCAATTCACTGAACAGAGATTTTTAGCATCAGATACAACTTCAGAACAGTAATAATAAGAAAATGGCTTTTTAACATCTTAGCATGCTTTCAGATTTCAATCTATTAAGATGTATTTCATATTCCAAATAATAACATGCACGTATCTAGATCATAAGTTTTCCTTCCCCCCCCAGTGCAAATGGCTGATCAAATTTTTAGGATGAATGGTAACAAATCAATTTTCTGATACCAGCTCTCTAGTTCAAATTTTATTTCTTACATTTGCTGAGACACATAGTTCCCTTCCCACCACATCCTCACAGATTAACATCATGGCAGGATAGCATGTCATGTAATGATTTTAATAACATTTATTCATAAGGTGGTTACTCCTCCCAGCTTCTGCCTCAGGGTCTGGAAGAACACCATGTAGTTCATTAGTAGACACACTGAGAAGTCAATGAGGCAGATACAGTGTGTAGATTAAAGAAAAACTGCATTAACTTTAACTCTTCTGAAACCTTTTAAACCCCATTTATAAGCTTATTTAATACTAAACTTCAATAAATAGCGCATATTGTTTCAAATTACATGTAAAACAAATTCTGTATCATATGAGGTCATTTTGGGACTGGGACATTGAGCAAAGAAGAAAAGCTAACAACCACCAAAAATGAAGAAGGAAAAAAAGGAAAAATATTAGGTGAACTTCCATAGAAGATTCTTAAACTATTTCCTAAGATTTTGTGTAAATATTAATGTAAAAATGTAAAAATATATATTTATCCAAAGTAATTATATTTTGTAAGAAGCTGCGTTAGATATTTTAAACTATCTTTATATATTGATATATTAATACATGTATTTTCTTAAAAGGCAACATGGGTAGCGAAAGTTTAATGAAAGGAAAAGGAAAAGGAAAAGGAACGGGAAAGGAAAAGGGAAAGGAAAAAAAGGAAAAAGGAAAAGGAAAAGGAAAAAGGAAAAGGAAAAGGAAAAAGATTTCTTGTATTCTCTACTTCAGCCATAGGGAGATATGTATTTATCTGTAAAAATTACCTTCTTTTCTGTAGGAAGTTAAAATTACTGTTTACAAGCATAAACAGCCTTTCCCATATGTACCTAAATGCGGCACGCACATATACACCTTACGCATATATTACCATGAATATTATTTTACTGGTTAGCATGTTTTCCAAACTAAGGAACAAGGAAAAATCTCTAAGAAAAGGACCAAAATTAGATGAACATTTGACTACATCTTCATGACAAAACTCTCAGAGGGTAGAGCCATGGCTCTATATCAGTGTGTTTGATCTGGTCAAGGGATGCTCTTTATTAGGAGACATGCAAGGGAACCTATCATTCATTTCCAAATATACTTCTCAGTTTTTATGTCTTGGGAAAATTGAACTTTCTGTCTAATTAGTTTTTGAGGAAGTAAATCAGAAACAAAACCAAATAAAAATCCACACTTTCCTGCCAGCATAGTTCCTTCATCCAGCATGAGACAAATAAATTGCCCAGGTTTTAAATGATCATGAACTATGTTTTCTGTCTCACAAGGTTATGCACATCTTTCTGCAGCAAGTTAGATAACTGTTTATAGAATTCTAATATTTTCCAGCTTTGATCAAAAGAATTTTTTCCATGCATGTTGTTTCCTTTTTCCTTGACTTAGATTAGGTTACATTTGTCAGAGCTGAAAACTGATTCCCATGTTTCTGTGCCAAAGAATAGCAAAGGTATCTGCTTCTGGTATTTCCTAATGAAAAAAGATCCTATCAGCCACCTCAATGAATAGTCCATGGAATGCTCTTCTGAGCAGGCTAGATGCTGAAGGAGCATTCAGATTCTCCTGCCCTGAAGGCTGAAAAGTCTTGTTAGGCAATGCTTGGATGTGGGAGAAGCAAGCTGATGTCACCTGGTTGTTCTATAATGCTACGGCAACCTAATCTATCTGAATGAAGAGCATTATGTTGCTCTATAAGCTGATTCGTGAACAAGGCTGACGTCAAATGCAAAACAAGTATAATAATTCCTACACTCACCCATATTAAAATTATTTCAGTTAAGACAACAAAATTTACGACGAGGTTAAACCAAGTAACCACAAAAGGGCTCCAACACTGGATGAAGCTTTAGTTTCGAAGCTTTAGTTTCAAAGCTTTAATGTGCCAGAAGCTGAATTAATCTAATCTTACGAACAACATAAATGAAATCACCTAACATTTGGCAAATACAATTTAGGCTTTGAGTTGGCCTAGAAAGCAAAGTCAAAGTACAAACACAGAGAACAAAGACTGAAGCAAAGCCAGTGTGGCATTTGCCAAAGTACCTCATTAACTCTTATGTCTAACGTGCATTATTACTGTGCTTTAGTGGAAACTAGCTGAAAACAGCAGCACAAAGGACTTCCAACAGCAGAAAAGACTTTCAGACACTCCAGCGAATAAGCCAGCTTCATTGGGGGCCCAACTTAAATGCTTCTGTGCCAATGTATGTAGCATTGGGAACAAGCAGGAAGAGACAGTAACATGCACATGCCTGAGGGTGAACAACCTTATTTGCATCAGAGATGTGATGAGCCACCTCCTGATTGATGACTGGAGTGTCAGAATAGAATGATACAGGCTCTTCAGGTAAGACAGGATGGGGAGACAAAGAAGGGATGTAATTCTTTATGTCAGTAACCAGCTGGCATGCACAGAGGGTGGTGAGACACTGGAACAGGTTGTCCAGGGAGGCTATGGATGCCCTATCCCTGAAGTGTTTAAGGCCAGGTTGGATGGGGCTTTGAGCAACCTGGTTTATAGTGGAGGGTATCCGTGCCTGTGGCAGGAGGTTTGGAACCAGATGATCTTTAAGGTCCCTTCCAACCCAAACTAATATGATTCTACTTTATCCTGCAAGGTAGCAGTAGAGATGGGTAGCTAAACATGTCAAAATATTTGCAAGAAACTTTGCTATAAGCTATGCATAATATAATACATATCCACTAAGGGAAAGGCTGCTAAAAACCCCATCAATTTTACTGATTGTATTTCAGAAATTTTCTTCAGGAAAAATACAGATTTAGAAATCTAGGAAATAAGGCAATATGAAGTAATAATTTAGAGAAATATTTTATATGTCCTAAATTCTTCCTGGTGGTATAAGCTAGGTGGAAGATCTCAAATTGTAAAATAAGATTTATTTCATTATGACTACAATGCCAAATTTTCCGGTAGGTTACTGGCAGATAAGAAAAAAAAAAGGGGGGGGAAATGGGCAGGGGGAAGTAGGCCTTTCTCTGAATATTTTCCAGTTAATATATACCAAATTATTTCAATGCTACTGGCTCACATAAGCACTCTTGTGTGCCAGTATCATCCTTGTTGCTTCATTTGTGTTTTCATTTGTACTGAACAAATACAAACCTCCTGCATTTCTTCATATAATTTCATAATCTAGAAAGCACAAGTAGAAAGTGTTGCTGTCATGTGTTTGCCTAAGAAGGTTAGGTGCAGTCACCTACAATATCAGGAGCTGCTCTTTCCAACCACAGCAATACATAAATACATAAAAGTTGCCACTGTTTTCTTCTGTCACATAGAATTCAATAAAAGCAATGAAGAGCCAAAGCAGCCAGGATCCATCCAAAACTTGAAGGTTTTCATCCCAGTAAACTTCAGAACTAGTGTCAAGGGTTTTTCTGAGAAACCACAAACTTTCCTTTCCACTTTCTACAAAATCAGATGATGACTCTAAAATTGCCTCCTACCCATCTGTTCATTCAGCTGGTATGTGGCATCCTACTCTCCATTTTATTTTAAATCTTTTTATATAAAATGCAAATTTTCAGGTCAGGAACCTGCAATATTTAAAATATAAACAACCTTAAGCTTGAAAAATGCATTGACTCTCAGTAAATTGTTCTTCATTTAGGTGGCCAAAGATATAAGCAGAGTAAGTTAATATGCCATCCATGATGAATTACTGAAAACATCAGCAAAGAGCAATTACTGTATGTCTGAACTTAATTTGGCTTCAAGTTCGAAATACAATACTATACGTAAGCTGCCTCAGGGAACGTATGCCATCAAAGAGCAATGAAAAATGTTAAATGTTCTGTGGGTACAATTCACTGCTAGAATAGCTTCCCAAGAGAGTATATGCAAGCTTTTAGGCATTTTCTGAACATTAGGAACTTGGCAGTGTTTTCAAATCCCACCATGAGGATGCTTATCTTACCCATCATTAGCTTAATGCCATGTTTGATTGTAGTGCCCATCTCCACAGAATGCAGAAGTCTGGCTGCTTCCTTGGACTGAAATAACTGTTGGTTTATTGTTCATTCTACATATTGTATGGAAGAGATTTTTCTTCAGCTAAGCCATTAAAAATTCATTCAAAAGATTCATAACTGCAGCAAAACAGGCAGCAAAGTATATATAAAAATATGCAGTTTTCTTGAGTTGTGAAGGTGCGTGCTTTGGAAAATGTTTGGCTATGTTAGTACTAATGCACAAAATGAAAATATTTCTTCAGGTCAGTAGACTTTTCCTGCTTAAGTTACATTTTTAACGCTGATGAGCACCTTTGACTTGTGTGATTTGGACAGGTAACAGGAAAGAAGGTGGAAGGACTCTCAAAGTTGGTCTTGTCAGTCTGGGTAATCAAGTCTTTTCTAAATGAATCAATTTTTTCAGAAAAAAAACCCAAAACAAAACAGAAAAAAAAAAAACCCTAGATTTATCTTACAGTAACAGATATTTGGCCAAAGGCTGTAATTATTTTGTGTCTGCATTCAGTGCCTCCCAATATATCATAAACTGTACTTACTTGCAAATTAAAAGGAAATTAATCCTCTAATCTCTATTGCATTGCTACTTCCTTTTCTTCTTTCAAGCTCATCATTGAAAAAACAGCCCACCTTTGTTTCCATGAAAAAAAAATTAATCATTTCAGATCTTCTCTACACAAAAACTGAGTTCAAACAAAATCTGGACAAAATGTTCAGTGTTGTGAGGGCTGGGCTGGCGTTGTACTCTGATGTTGGCAAATTACAGCTGACACATCTGGTGCTCCATTGCAAATGTATGTTTGGTCATGGTCTGTGTGTTGGGTAATTACATGCTTTGATGTACATAATGATGTTTTTTAATTGGGCTTGCTCTACATAACACTGATTTGATTAGGTAATTCCTAATCAGAGGTAGGTAATTCCTGCCTCTGTGAGTTAGTGTAATTCTATTTTCTGGTTCATACGGGAGCAAAACTTCACACAAAGAAGGAAATTTGCATAGGAAATTTGGGATAGTTTAAGTATCAATTCCACTTGCAATGGAAACGTTTGTTTGTCTGTTGCCTAAAAAAAATCCCATTCCAGTGGTGACCAGTCCAATCACTACTTCCAGTTCTTACTACAAGGAAGTGTCTGGGAGAAGTTCTATAGGAACTTCAGTAACAAGACTTCTTTGTTCTTCATCTGTAGGTTGTAGGGAAAGCAGATATTCTAGATGCCTCTAGTAATACATAAGAGAGGAACTGACACTCAAACTATCTCATATTTCCTGTGCAAATTTCCTTCCTTGCATGAAGTTATGCAAATTCTTGTTTGTTTTCCTCCCCACTCACCACCTCATTGAAGCTGGATAAGAAACTGGACAAATTTGATTAGGTCAGTAGTATTGTTATAAGTTCTGTAGGTTAGAGTTATTTAATAAAGTTTTCTACCGCATAGCTTAAAGTTTACCTCCCTCCAATATACACATGAAGTCAACTACAAAACTCCTGTACATTTATCATACCATTAAGGAACCACTCTGTACTCATTGCCAGTCTCACTTTAATGCCCTATTTCCAGTAGAATACAGGTCAGCTGAAGTACGCTGAGATCTCTGCACTGCGACCTCACTCTGCAAATTCCAAAAACACTTTCCTCTTATTTTAGGAGAGTCATTCAGACAAACAAGCAACTTTTAGTTCTCAAAAGATATAATCTAAAGCTAGCATTTCCTCAGAAATGTCAATTAAGAAGTGTGATAAGACTGTATTAACTCGGTGCATCAAAGTGAAAATGCATCGATCAAGCATCCACTGATTACAGCATTCAGGAATTATTTTATTTCCTTGGAAAAGAGGATATTCATGTAACAAATTATGGAGAAAAAGAGTTCAAACCAATTAATAAAGGATGACTGAATAAAATATCTATAGCCATATATCTTCTGTCATTAGGTTTTCTGGATTAACACAATGCATCTTTCCTACAAAGTATTTATTAATCTCTTAAGTCTTTATTTTATAAAAAGCAGAGAAATATTTTTGCACTGCCTAGAAAATGGAAGAACAAACCTATTGTCCATAAAACCTTAAATGCATGAGAAAGGCAAGAAAGAAACATTTTTCATTATATCGTAAAGGTATAATTTAAGAACAAATGCTTTGATCCTTTTAATGGCATTGAAGACAAATATGGTTGCTATAGAATAGACCTTGGCAACCAAGACAAATATTTTACTTAGCACAATCCTGTTCCAGTAGACAAATTAATCAGGATGAAATCAAATAGATCCACTTGTCCGCTTAAAATACGTCACTAAAAATCATCATGACTAAACATATTAGATAGGAAACTTCTGAAATACTAAATTTACATGATTACATTAATTTATTGAAATAAGCAGAACATATGCCATGTACAAGTCTTGTTTCTGCCATTTATACTTGAAAGCTCAGCATTTAAAGCTATGCATGTGGGAAATAACCAAAAGGTTAAAAGAACAGTCCTGGAAGGGAAGAAAAATCAAACAAATAATTTAACAACAAATGCTATGCTGAAAGAAACTGTCAAGAAATAAAATGCCATGCCAGACAGTCAAATTGATATATTAAATACTCAGGGCTTGTGTTAAGAGTCCAAATTCAATATCAAATACGTCAGAAGGAAAAGCTTACTTTCACCGTGAAAATAAAATATAATTGATTTGGATATTGTGTGTGTTTTAACTTTTTTAAAAAATGTTAATTTGGCTAATGGAACTTATTTTAACAAGGCTGATTTCTCTATGATTAGGTTGTGCTGGTTAATTAGACTACACTGAACTGGGAAATCTACTTGTACATGAAATGTTCCCCATAGATCTGATTATACACAGCAATTTTTAAGATCAGTGGCTGGTACATAGTGAGGCTGGCAGTTGGCGGAACTAAAATCTGCTAGAAGGTCAAACAGAGGTCCCTGAAGATACAGAGATGTATTAGGAACAAAACATGACAATCACTGAAAGACTCCACCATAAAGGTCATAAAGTGGAGTTTTAGTTTCAAGAAATTCTTCTAGTATCCCTATGTTCTTCTAAGCATATGAGGATGTATAGCGTGCTTTCATTATTTCCTGCTGATTTGCATTCTAGGCCAGTTTCATGTACCACATACTATGATGGTATGCTGCAGCCTCCCATTGGGAAGTAACTGTTAGAAGCCTTCTCTGAACCAGGCTGGGCATGTCAAGCATATTTTCAGAAAGAAGATATTAATATTTAATTAACAGCATAATTAGTATCAAAAAGTTATTCTGAACAGGAATTTTGGTAATTAAACTGAACAGACATCTTGGCAAACAAAGCAAGCTCTACTGTGTTTAAAAGAAAACAAGCCATTCTGAGAAAACATAAAGCCTAGGAAAGAAGTACCAAAATAGGATATCTGACCTCTTCAGTAGGTCAGTAGTATCCTATTCAGGATAGTTGACCTCTTCAGTACTTCAGCTGAAAGCTTGTGATGATGCTGTCCAAAACTCAGACTCACTTAAAAGATTCAAACAAGAGTAATGCCTTTAAGTTGTGACATTTTAAGCTACAGTATAGGCAGGAGAGGGAACATGGTTCTTCATTTTATCATCTGATTATTGAAATGTTACCATTCTATTCATGCCAGAGACTTGAATATGGTAGGAATTTGGTTTGATGACATTAGCGAGGTAGATTTTTCTCTCTGATTTCTGGCATGTAGGGCTTTGGCAGAAACAGATGATGGGTTAGACATTATATAAAGATATACACTGCATTAGATAAAAATCCGGGAAGGACTCACCTGCTGAAAATAAGCAGATGTACAATACATGTTAGAGGTTATTCAAATATAAACAAATTAAATTTACAGGATGGGAAAAAAATTAAAATATGAAATAAATTATCAGATTTGATAATTTACAGGATGGAAAAAAAAGTAGAATATGAAATAAAATACCAGATACTCATTTTATGCTTCTTATAAACTTATAATACCTTCTACAGTGGCATTTTGGCAGTGGAAATGCCAATAATGAAGCTTGGATTTTTCCCACTCATAAACCTTTCTCTCTTTATAATCCCAACTGAGTAGATATGAATAAATTACATAATATCAGCATAGACAGAGTAAAAGTGACATCTCTTCTTTCCCTCCCATGTTATGGATTTCCAGCCAGGGCTTGCAAGATGATCTGTTATTTGCGTGAAGGCAGAAACAATTTAAATGCAGCAGTTATTAGACAAGAATATTTGATAAATGGCAGCAATATGTTCAGTAAAATGTACCTCAGACAGACTTATTTCTAGACGACCACCTCAGCAGTCTTGAAAATTTGTTGCTGTGAGAGTTTAAGAGACAACAATACCTTCATTTTAAGCAGAAAAGAACAAAGTGCCACAAATATTTTCTTAAATCCTCAGCAGTAGATATTTCATCAATGACATAGGCACTTAGCTGAGTATCCCCATTCCCTTTGAAATCATTAGCATCACCTGAAGATACAGCTCAGCATTTGCATTCATACCCTTGCAAATGTAATAGCTAAAAATCGTGTATAGGCCTTGAAATAGCACGTCACCATTTAATTTAAAAAATAATGTGAATGTTGCAGTACCTGTGACTGGCTTTCCTACAGTTTGTTAGTCAAGCCAGCTCTTAAAAGGCTGGGTAATTCTGCTGCCCTCAGAGCAGTATTCGCAGTGAAAGAAAACCACCATAAATTAAAAAACAACAAAAAAAAATGAAGTCAGCCATTCAAACATGAGCCAGGGAAATCCCAACTAATTAGTTTTCACTGATTTCCATCTGTGGCCTGCGTGGTGTATACACATACCTCCTGCTGTTTTGGGAAGCCCACCTTTGTTTCCACCTCAGCCAAAAGAGACTCCTATATTACCACTAGTGATGAAGACCATCTGCACTAGACAATTTGCTGTAAATTCTTCTCAACTCCTTGGGGGTAATAATCAGAGAAGTTTCTAGATTCTCTAGAATTTTCCTTAATCTCACCAGCTGCAAAAACTGCAACAACTTAAAACTCCATTAACCTTGTCGGCGGTTACTTACGTATGCTAAGGAGTTATTGCGTCATGAGTCTAAGTAAAAAGGGGAAGAACAGTGGTAGAAGAAACAGAAATCACAAAGCAACAGGAGATATTAATAAAATCTTGCGATATATTTTCCCCCCAATGAAGACCATCCCTAACAAGAAGGAGCACACTTCTGGCAGATAAATCCCATCAAAAGTAAGTGAGATTAGCATACTTCCTTTTGGTAACTACATCAGGAAAAAGAGAAGCTATGCCAACTTTCAGAAGTCAGTGCCAGATAACACCAGGAGAACTGAGCAAGCATTTTGATTTGTACAGCCAGTATAAGCCTTGACTATGGTCCCATTTGGTGTTTCTGTTAGCCTTGGCATCACTGCTGTTTTCCTTATCCTTGGCACTAAACCTAGATCTATTTATGCTATTGTGTTACAAATAGTAAGCTTGATAGAAAATGAAGTTTGGATCATTCCAAATCCATTAGGAATTTCAGAAAAAAGGTCAAATACTTTAGTTGATGAAGAAATGGGAAACTAATATAGAGGGAGAAAAAACTACAATATACATCTTGTATCAACCAGCTAAATATGATCACATATGGTCTTCCTTGGGTCCTTGCTGAAGGAAATCAGCCTACAGTTTCCCCTTCCTGACAAAGGCATGCACAAAGACACATTTATAACACTAAAAAAGAGGGAATTGCTCAGTTCATCTACTGAAAACATTTTCAATTGGTTCGATCCAAAACATTTTGAGCAGTTAAGCAGCCAAACAAATGGAAAGATTAATAAAGACCTAATTATCACAGCACTTTCTAGGAGAGGTTGCAGAATATTTAACTTCTATATTACAAAGACCATCTATTACTCTCATAGACGGCAGAATATTTTCCATCCCCTTTTTTTAATTACTATTTCTTTTAAGTAAGGTCTGTGGTGTCATGGTAATGATTCTTGCTTCCATCCAAACAAGTAACTGATTCTTTAACTTTCAGATTCAGTTGGCACAGTGCCTCAACTGCCAGTCATGCAGATTTCTTTTTATCCTCAAGTATGGGAAAGGGATGTGGCAAGCCACCTCTTCCAGAGGCAGAATTAATAAATCAATAAATCTATCAAGCCAGTGAGTGTTGTGCCATCTGCCCCTTATACAGGGACAGCATTCATCACAACAGAGTTCCCAGCTGGGTTGATCTCCTATCCATAACCAGATTCATGAATCAACAGGGGCAAAACCCCCTGTTGATTAGGCTGTACCACTGGTACAAGTTTGGTTTATTTTACTGGGGAAAGGTTCATGGATGTGAGCTTCCCTAACATAAGAAAGTCTACACTTTCTGCTTGTCTCATATGTGCAGTTTATGTACATATATACACACAGATACACACACTATATAAGTATGCTCCATTTTGAAGATACAGTAGGAGGAAATGTTATTCAGCAACACAAACTGACCCTGGTAAAACTTGGACAAACTGCAATTTCTTATAATTATTTTCACTATATCATCCAGTTTCCAGACAAGAATTCGTGAGTAAATCCCTCTAAAAATGAAGATAAAATGGATATGAGTGATTTAATAAAATGTTCCATAACAGTAGGATGTTGGGTTTTTTTTGGTCACACTAAGAAACAACTCTAGTTTTACTGTTTTGTCACTTCGTCATCCTCCTAGTTCTTACCTCAAGGTAGTCACTCATGATGCTTTCTAGGTCTCCCTCTACTCTCAAAAATCTGAGTTAAAGAAGCCTAATGAAAGATACTAAGTCCTGTAAAACAAAGAAGAGAGATATTCCCAACTGAAATATCACTAACTAAATCCCTCTTCAGTTACTGTTCTGTTACTCTATCCCCTGGTAGTTTAAGAGCCACAGAGGTAGAATAAAAAAAAATCATGGCATAAGAAGATAATTAGTATGCAAAAGCAGGAATTTCATAAAGAATATTGTTGACAAAATCAAGCCAATTTAACGTTTCACTCTGATAAAGTTTGCTTTGAGAAATAAAAATACTTCATTTTAACTTTTTTTTTGTTTATTTTATATTACATCAAAATTATTTATAGACTGGACTGCAAAACAGCAAAATTGTTTTGGAAGGCTTCTATGGATCATATGGCTTGACAGCTTTTTTGGTTTAATTTTTTCTTTTTAAACATCTGGCGATCTGGTATGAACATCACAATACTTATATATTCCTACTCATCTCTGGTTTCTGGGCTATTCCCTTCCAAACAATCACACTTACTCTACTGTCTAGGGAAATATTCTAATATGAATGTTTAGAGATTTCAGAGTAACACTTTCACATTTCAGATTTTCAAATGAGAGTTTAAATTTTGCTGAGTTACAAAATGAAAATTTCAAAGGTATTATGAATCAAAACTTATTAGCTGAAAGTATGCATCAAGGCAGAGAAAATAGATGCTTAACGGCATATAAATTCTGCCTGATGTTCAGTGACAAAGGTAAATAGCAGATACAGGGAAGTTAATTTCCCTTTCTTCTTGACCACCGCTGATGATCATTGCAGTCTCTCATGTGCTATGGCAGCAATAACACCTAATATTTTTCTGCATATTCTTTTTTATTGCCTATGCAGTTCTCATTCGTATGCAGTCTATAAAACTTCATATTCTTGCTCAGCTATTTGCATCAATAATGTCATTTAACAGCAAATTTCAGTCTATTCATTCCATTAAAAACCACTCCCTTTTATTATTTTTAAACTGTGTCCCTGATAATTTTAACAAATGCCCTCATGCTCATTTTATGAGCCAGCCTGATTTGCATTCTTTACAACAGTAATTTTAATTATTTTCCCCTTTTCCCTCAAGACAAAACAGAACAATGTGAAGTTCCTGATCTACTCTTCTATTAGCTTGGGATAAGCAAATGCCAGCCTTCATCGGCTACAACTGCAAGATTACAGTCTTAGTGGATGACAGCTGTCATTTCTACAATGAAGGGTTTGTACCTGTAATTGCAAAGTCTCAGCACAATTAGCTGATGGAAGCAGGCTACTACTTCAGAAACTTTTGCCTGTAGGTTTCAGATGACAAAGGTCATCAACATTTTGTTCACGGTGTTATACATTATTAATTTTCACATGGTCCAGCCTGGCTGGAAAGGGGTCATGGGAAGCCTGGCCCTGCCAGCTGGTCTTCTGCAAATGGTATTTGTAACCTCACATAGCCTGGGATACCAGCATTCAGACTCTCCCTCAGTCTTTATTTTGAAAGGGTTACTTCAGTATAAAGAAAAGTGAGATAACTTAAGATCCCTCTACCTTCTTTCATGCAATTTCAGGCTTGATTGCAGCAATACATGAGTTATAACTCTTTAGAGAATAAGACAAGTACATCTTGTACAATGCTAGGGCAGCAACCTGCTTCATAAATCCCTCTCAATCTCTCATACTCCCTTCTCTTTTTTGTTTTTCTTTTTCGGTATACATTTGTGTTTTACTGTCTCTAAGCAGTGACAAGAGCTGACAATTGATCTGAGTAAGTACAGATCAATTGGTTGTTTCAGGCCCCTAATTTAATGACTAGATCAATTACGCTTGTTAAGTAAATATTATTCTTCAGTATAATAAGGAGGAGAAAGGAGAAAGGCTCTTTAACAGTAGACAAGTAAGAAGAACCTTCAAATAGCTCACAAGGATGTTGGTACATCAATCACAGAGAGCTTTCAAGCATAGATCAAATATAATGAAATACCTGCATGCTAACACAAGCAGCATGAAGGACAAACAAGGAGAAATTGGAAGGTGTGACTAACACAGAAAAATTATATAGGAATGTTGACAGAAACATGGTGGAAGTACGACTTCAGTAAACCGTAAACTTGGTGAGTTAAACCTCAGCAATAATAAGCAAGCTGAGGAAGAAATACAAATGTATACATTTGCACAATCAAGAAAATTAGGCTTGTGACATGCTAAATAAAGTAGAATTTTGCAGTATTTGTAGGAATCCAGTCTAAAAATCCTTACATTTCTTATGAGTGGGTCTAGCTGTGATGGACCCCAATGCTGCTGTTGAAAAGTAGCATGCAAATTTCAGACAAATTTGTAAAGTAAATGAATAAGGGATGAAATTATAAGTAAACAGAATAGATGTGTGAGCAAAGGTGACCAACAACCTGCAACAATAACAGCGGTTCAAAAAGAAGGGGGGAAAAAAGCCTGAGGGTAAAGTTATATATTGACATAAATATTCTGCTAGAATACTGTCTCTGTAAATATTACATAGGTGCAAACCACTGGCACAGCTTGCCTATGGAAAAGTACCACACAACAGTTCTACTGAGTATTGTTTGTCACTTATATTCTTACATAGCATTATGTGAGAAGGGACTTCATAGTAAAATTGCATTAAAAAACATGCCAACCTCCCCCCCGACTAACTTTAAGTACGTAACAGATAATAGTAGATATACTCATTGGTATAAATATTTTTAAACCAGTTTCTCCCGATATTTCTTCAGTAAAATTAACAAAGATGAGTCAAAAAGCCTGTTTTTCAAAGACAGTAGTGAATAATGTAGGTAACACATAATTAAAAAATATATTGTAATACAATGATGAACCAATTTTAACAGAAAAAAATGATCTTTTAATGGAAAAATCATCGTGAATTCAAATTTTTTGGAAAATATGTGACAAAATTTAGAGTCAGATGCCTACAGAAGGAAAAAATAATAAAAAAAATCTATTAACAAAACCAATGAAAAACGTAAAAGCGTAGCTTACAGAACTTCAACTCAATAACTACATTATTGTAAATATTTTTTCCAGATGTAGTATTTCCTACTTCAATTTATTTAAAATATTTTAGCAGAATTTTATCGAATTTTTTGTTCAGTTTTGTCTATTTGTCACTTATTGTACTATGAACAAGTTTTGAAATGGTAGAACAGAAGGCAAAAAAATAAACAATAAAAAAATCGAGAAAAACAGAGGTCCCAACTTAAAATGTTTAGTTTTTATTCAAATGAGTGAAATTAAGAGAGAAGGATGAAAACTCAAAACTTGAAAATTAAAAAATAACAAATCAAAATGAATCTCCGTTAAAGAATACAAAAAAATTATATTTGGAACTGTTTCTCATGAAGATACATCTTTTCACCACATCTGAATTTCATAACCTTTTTCTAAAGGAAAAAAAATTAAAATAGGATAATTTTGAAATCAATCTATTCCTTACACATCCTTCAGAGACTGAGAAACTCTACATTATGCTAATACTAGAACACAGGAACATTTTAAATATGCTATTGACCTACATCTTACACTATACCTAGACTAGATCTAGGTAACAATCAGTCAACACTAATGATGAAGATTTACACATCTGTTACAAATCTAGAACCAATAATCTATATCCATATATTCCTTTTAGATGTGTCACGTATATTTGTTAACATGCAGATTCAAATTAAATATGTGGTCCAATGGGGAAAACAGAGTTTTGTGACAATGAATTGTGAACTAACCAGGCAAATACAACTTACGGTTTCTTGTAGAGAAATGTTTACGTATTTAGGAAGTAAAAAAATTACAGGTTGCTTTAATTAAGAAAAAATATCCACATACTGTCTTCTGGATAAGAATATAATACAGTAAACTTCCAGGGGAAATATTACATCTGTCTGGATTGCCTGAAAGTCTTGAAAACAGTCTACAAAAGTTAATGCACTCCACCAAAGGGAAAAGAAGGTACAGCCACTAATGCAGGCTCAATGCATGATCCCCCCTGCTGGGGGAGAAAGCAGCAGTGGGCGACTGAGAGAAAATCACTGAGACAATAGACACAATTCAGCTACTGAAGTCATACACAAAACTAACCTGCCCTAGCTCATCAGAGATATCCTGCTCTCTTCTTCCATGTTTCTAGTGCCACAGTCCTTCCCTCACACCAGCTGCAGAGCTCACATGGGAAACGGTGCAGGCAGTTGAGTCACTTCACCTGTGCATTCCAACATGAAAATAATCTCACAAGAACAAGGTAAGTAAAAACAGCAGGAACTTTTCTTAGACGTACTGCGGCCTTGGACTATGAGCAATCCAACGGAGCATGTCTCAGCCCTTTGCCAAAGACAGCACCTGTGACTCAAAATGGTTATGGAGTGGTAACTGCAGCGTATTGCATCCTTTTGCCTGGTAAACTGACCTACTGTTATATTGCTTACAGTCTGCTATCATTAAGAGAATGACACATCATCCAATCAGATTGCAAATTCTACTACTACTTCGTTAGTGGCAGTAAGTTTTGTTCTGACTGAACAGTCTCACAACAAAGTGAAAAATAAAACAAAACACACCATTAGGGACCCTTCAGGAAAACTGCTAGGCACAGACTTGTTGCGTTTAAATTATCACATGAATTAATCCTAGCTAATTCACAACAATAAGAAAAGAACATTAAACAATTATTGAAGCAGTAGTGTAAGTAGTAACAAGCTATTACTAAGATTACAAACCAAATGAGCAAGGGGATAACATCCACAGAAAAGACACACAATGTAAGATAACAAAGAGCTTAATAGCACCTGCTTAATAGCGCTTTTCAACCCCTCATACCCAAGCAAATCCACTCAACAATCTGGCCCTGGTGGGGTGTGAGGCATGGGATGAAATATAAATATGCTATGAAACCCTCAGTTTTTAATCCATTATTTTGACACATTACCTACAACATTTTCATAAGTGGTTTTTGGATTGGAACAGAGCTCGTTTTCTCAAGATTCTGCATGTGAAAACAGGTTTAAAATTGTAAGCATCATACTATGCTATTCCAAAAAAGGCTCTCATGGATGACTGCAACAGTACAAAACATTCTTTTATTTGGTTTCTTAGGAAAACTAATCATGACAAGATTTTAAAATAAGTGAATGGAGATCTAAATCCAAGGCAGACAGCCTTTTGACTATTCTTTATCAAACATCTTCAGTTCTCATGCAGACATCATTTGGATCTAGAAAATCTATCAATACTAGCCCAACTGGGAGTAGAATACAGCAATGATTTAACATGAAATCAAGAACACTTTGTATTGATAGGAATTACGAGGGGGGTGGGGGGAAGGGAACCATGCTACCCTCATAAAAAATATTTTTCTTGGCCAAATTTTCTTGCGGAAAGTAGATTTTTTTCTTTTTTTTTTTTTTTTTAAGTTAAACAACATCATACTTGAATTATCAAGAAAGAATGTATATTGCTTGTAACTAAACTTTCCTTATGCTTTTGAAAAATATCCTCTTTCTCACCTTCCACAGCTACATTCTCCATTTAATGCATACAATTACATATCTTAGTTATTTGTGAAATGCCACATTAAAAAATATACGCTGATTTTCATACTGGGACAAAATAATCTCCTACTGTTAATTGCTCTTTGAAAAAATCTTAAAGTTTTATAAAATCTTTTGGTTTTTCTTTAAATATATTTAATGAACGATACTAGGAAAGAAAATCAAGAGTTGTAAAAGTGACGCTAGAAGATACATCTGTTTATAAAGATTAGGTTGTGATATTTAGTGAACATGAGGTCTTGAAGCAAGATTCCTGAAACCAGGAGAAGGTGCGGAATTAGGCTAAAATAAAGGATACATTGAACCCAGTCATCAATGGAAAGGAATTATGGAATCAGTTCCCCTAAAATATCCTGTAGACCTTTTCAATAGTCTTCTCAATCACCTGTTTCTCCCCAACCATTGCAGGAAGATAGAAGACTATGGGAGTTAATAGCGTGATAAAATAGAAGATTTTTCTGTTCTTTGAAATAAAACTAAATGGAGTTTCTGCATAAATCTATTATAATGCATACTTAGAGAAAGGATTGAACGTGGATATTTATTTCATGATACTTGTTTGCTTGTTTTCTTTTTTTCCAGTAGGAGTACTGTTCCTTAAATGAAATCAGATTTTTTTCTTCCTGGAGAAAATTGCACTGGCTATATTAAAATTATTCTCTGCTATTGTTCCCTGGTGAACAAAAAGCAATACAAGCACACAAAGCTACCATACACAGTAACTTCAGCTGGGAGAACTGTAATGTTTAATGTTATTCTTTTCTCATCTAAATGCACCTTGTTTTTACAGCAGTTACAATGGCATATATCGTAAACTCACTGACTGATACCAAAACATGCCATGTAATCTCTTTTCCTGTCTAATCATGTATTACATGGTGAATTACAGATGCAGTAGTCCAGCTGGAGAACGTAACTGGAAGGGGTGGAGGCTGGAGATGAAGTTTATCAGCAGATTAAACTATAGCATTGACTAATATACCAAATATACCAATATGTTACCAGATGGAAATGTCATTTATGATTGATTTGAGCTATCGCAGATCAAACAAAATGCAGTGAAATGCCTTGCTCAGGAGCAATACATACCTACTAGAAGGAAGTGCTGCAGGAGGGCCAGGAGACCTCCTTGGATGGATAAGGACCTGCTGAGGAAAATTCTAAAAAAAAAGAGGCTTATAAAAGGTGGAAGCAAGGACAGGGGCCTGGGAAGAATAGAGGGATGTTGTCTGGGAAGCTAGGGAGCAGGTTAGGAAAGCTAATGCCCACTTAGAATTAAACTTGGCTCGGGATGTTAAGAGTAACAGGAGATTCTATAGGTACATCGCAAATAAAAGGCTGAGTACAACATAGGCACTCTCCAGAAGCTATCAGGAGAACTGGCTACCCTGGATTTGAAGAAGGTTGAGGTTCTTAATGACTTCTTCGCCTCAGTCTTCACTGGCAAACATTCTGACCACACCACCCAAGTCTTGGAAGGCAGACACAGGGACTGTGAGAATGAAGACCCTGGGCCCACTGTAGGAGA
>JARCZZ010046298.1:0-15031 GCA_030323915.1 Brotogeris chrysoptera | reverse complement strand
AAAGAACTGTGGGAATTTGACTGTAAACTCAGTGGTAACTCATCTGTACATGGCTGTCAATTTATTTGCTGACAAGTGAAGGTAAGAAATTGTCAGTCTAAATCATCATATATTATTCATTGGCTTGCTTTTTTCTCTTTTCAAAGGTTTTATTTGACTCATCAGAAAAATAAATATTTTTCCTTAAAATTATTCACACTAAGGTGGGGAAATAACTGCATTTTAAACACCTGGGTTTTTTGATAGATTGTACTGAATCCTTCCTTCTCCCCTCTCCCCCCATGATACCACAAACCCAAACCAAAGTAAAAGCTGGGACACCCCCCCCCAAAGAAAACAACAACAACAAAACAAAAAAGCCCAGAAGATGACAGAAATGTACTAAGTTTAAATGTCAAGAATCTCAAATATGTTAACCAGCAGAAGCAGAATGATTGCTTTTGAGAACTAAAAATGCTCTTTGAATGTTTTTGCATCAAGCTTCTTTGGGCCTCAAAAAAAAAAAAACCAAAAAAAAAAAAACAAGCAACAACAACAAAACCCAAAAAAACCCAGCCTTTAAAATAGCTGTTTGAGAGGAGTTTCTTTTCCTTCAGACAGCAATTATAAATTAAAGATTCTGAAAACATGTAAGCAGTACAGTGCTCCTAGGTCCAATTCAACTCGGTGAGTGTATGAAAAATACTGAACAGTATCAAATACTTTGATAAAGAAAAAATATTTTGATGAAGAAAAAAATCCCTTTGATAAGAAAAAGTCCTGCTTAGTCAATAATGTTGTGTAGTAATGCCGACAGCTGCAGAACAAAACCAATAAAAAATGTGATCCAATAAATCTAAAGCTAAACCTGAAATATTTGTAATTTAAAGGATCAGTTATTTACACAATAACTTATGTAAATAGGTTACAGGTGTTCATGCCACTTTTACTACACAGGTAGTGAAGAAACAGGAATAGTTTTGAAAGTACACATGAAACGTTTGAATAAGACCCAGCATAAGTACCCAGTTATATATTCTTCTGTACCAACCATAGAATGGGCTTTGCTTTTGATATTCTAATGACATAGGAGGATGCTTTGCCATGGAAAGGTCAAGGGTGTAATTTATCAAGCAGTATCTATCTGGGAGACACAGAATTGTAAAAGCCAGACAGAGAAAACTGACTGCCTTTCAGATGATGATTGTTCTACAAAGTGTGGGAGGAGATGCAGTGTACTTTTTCTTATAGGAACTTGTAAAAGAAGACTTCTATGCTGCAGCTAACATCCATTTTTCAAGACAGCTATAGCAGGTATAGGCTTTAGAAGCCTGAACTGAAATCTCCTCTTTAATTCAAGACCACAGTCACTTGGATGTGTTTTGTCAAACTATTATTTGTGACAAGAATAAGAATAAACTCGTGGTTTCCTTCTCCTCAAGTGTAGTTCTTATGTAAAAAAATAATCAGAACTCTACCTTCAGTTGGCTTTTCCAATAAACAACTGAAAATTATTTCAATAACTATAATAATTGTGATCATATAAATATGCATACTACAATAATCACAAAATAAATTACATGTGCAACCAAGTCTCCTAACAGATCCATTTGACAGACAGTGGTGAGTATGCCAGCTGTGTACTAATTTGCCTTTTAAGACAAATATTAAGTGCCATATGATTGCCTGATTTTGCATTTCATCGTGTTTCCCTCATGTATTTCCTCACCTTGAAAGGTGACAAAACAAACTTTGGTTTTATTGTAAGAATCTTGCTACTATTATAGCTCCTTTCCTGTGTGCTTTACCATCACTGTCATCACCATCTCAGTAAGTCTGGCATTGATTTTCCCTTTTTTGCCTTAGTTTCCAACCACAAATCATACGTTAAATGCTTTATGTATTCAAACGATTCCTTGCCTATTCATCGTCTGCCACTTCCCAATTTAAAGTTTATCTCATCTGACTCCCCTGGTTTTTGTTGTGTTTTGGTTTGGTTTTTTTTAATTCATTTTGCTATACTGAAATTTGATCCTTTTTAAGAAAAGTAGACTTTCCCATGATGCTCTGTTTTTCTTTCACAACAACAAAGTCTGAGAAGCCTAATTATGGCAATGTTAGAAAAATGGTTCCATTTATGTGCAAGAAGAATTACGTCCTTAAATACTGTCCTCAAATAATGTGTCAATGGTAAAACTGGTGTGGCTATCAATACTTACGCAACTCTGCATCTCCCAGGATCAGTAACTGTTCTTGTCTCTCTGCAGAACATGTGCAAAGAATTGGTTGAGCCACGAGTAGCGTCAAAATTGACAGTAGAAAAAGCACTTCCGGCAATTTCTTTCCTACCAGTTACTTTGTAGCTCCAGCTTCTCAGGGAGCAGGGGTTCTTTCAAAACATTTTTTTTTGCAGGGTCTGATCTTGATGCAGGTCTGGTTTTGTTGCTCACAGTGCAAAGCAATGCCTGGAGTACTGCCTGTAGAGATCCCCTCATCTTAAGCTCAAGCTTTGACACAACTTTAGAGTATCTAGGGGAGAGGATTTGTCTGCCATTGCTTTAAAGCTATTAAAATTCATTACCCCTCTCCATTAAATTAATGAAGATTTCTTTCAAAGTTCCTCAGGAGACAGCGCTGCACAAGAAAAAGCAATATGATGGTACTGCCTTGCTGTTTATCATTGCCTTTTTTAATTAAATTTTTTTTTCCTCCCCTTTTTGAAGGTGGTGTCCTGATTGCTATGCTGAGTGAGGAGGAGGAAATTGTGCTGGGTGAGAACCCCAGGGATGGAGGACATCATATTCACTGAAAGAGACCATCAGGAGAAATCCAACATCTATGCTGTAGCAGAGCTGTAGCAAATACCTCCCTGTTACAGAAATACTCACACATTCCTACAATAATAATATTTAAAAAATATTTGGAAAGGCACAATCTACATGGCATTAGAAGTACAAATATTTCAGTTAATTCACATTTTTTTGTTTTTATGTGCATAGTTTCTAAAAATGATAAAATAAGGAGAATTTAAGCTAGTAATTGATTCAGTAATGTAAAGATTATTCAGAAGATAATACAGTCATTTTACTGATGGCAGATCTGCGGCTGTATGGTTATTTATGAGTCACTGGCAAGAGCTGAAGACAAGCAGCTGTTTCAGTTTTTTTTGTCTTGGGTACTAGTCAGATTTATTGATGCATCTGAACTTGATATAATGTCTCATAGAGACCACAGAAAATGAAGTTCTTTTAGTATCAAATTACAAAAAAACCCCAAAAACATAAACCCAAACGAACCTGTTTACACAAGTGTCTGCTGTGTATTAGAAAAGTCATTATTAATCATGGTTACAACTTCAAAAATATAAAAAAATACCTATAAATTTGTATTACCTCTGTGCTATTTCGGTAGCTTCTTCAATAATTAACCTGGAATAGCTTGTGATTGGACATCTGTTTGGGGCCTAGTCTTACTAATGCATGGAAACTGAAATTTGCTTTGTTCAAAAACCACTGATGTACTACTGTTTTATGTAACGGTTCTCTAATTGTGACACATTTTACAACCATTTTGGAAAGGGTTTTCTTTTTCACTAGTAGATGTCTGCAAAGATCTGAACACACTGACACCATAGGTATTTTCAAGTGTTGAACACTTTGCTTTCATGAATAATTTTCAAGGGTATCCACTTCTAACTGTGTATCTGACAGAGGCCTTTCTGCGGCCTGGAGTAAATCATACATCTTAATTTCATTTTTCCATTCTGTGAAGTGTTGAGAACTTCTCTTTTTTTTTATGACTTAAATTTACTAGAATATTTAATATGTGGAGAGAAATTATATAAAAAAAATCATCAGGCACTTTGTTTATCTTTCGTAGATGTAATTTTCTTTTGTTTCTTAAAATTTCAAACAATGAAAATACTAGATAAGTAAGTATAAGGAATTAATTTTTCAAATGTAGGAGCCTCAACCCATCAAGAAGCTGAATCACTCTCTTTCCCTCAAAGAAACAACAAAAGTTAAACTTATACTCCTTAGTTTTTCATTATTCCTGAAAACAGGTATTTGGCAGAGCTTGATCAAAGCACAGGACAGAAAAGGCTTTGCTTATGCCAGAGCAGGGGCAGATAACCTCATCCAACTCCTACTGCTTTCCTATGCATCCTTCTATTCCTGTTAAAGAGCCTGCTGGAGTTTCCCTTCAGCAGCTGCTCCCTCCCTGCAGCAAGGTCTCTCTCCACCCTCCAAGTCCTCTCTCTTCCACAAGAACCAGGACCTGGCCTGTTCCACATCATCTTTCCCTTTCCCAGTACACAGAAATATGGATAAAATAGGATTAATAAGCAATATGTGAGAAGGGGGCACAGGGAGGTCCATTTACTCCAGTATGAAGTAATAGGACAGAGCTACACCAGAAAAGGGTGGTTGGTTGTTTTCTGGGCCTCAAAAACAAGAGGCCAAGCTTCACTGCTACTCACTTTTTCCAGGCACAGTGCCTAAAAGAATCATATTACCACAGTCCCACGCACATATGCAGTGTTTCCCCAAGCCTCCAGGACTTTTCTGTGACTCCTAGAAGCCAGCAGGTTGCTTCTCCCAACATCATGCAGAAAGGAGTTCTATTCTGCCTAGGAATAGCATCTGCCTTTAGGCCTTCACAGATTTAATTCTTACAAAAAAAAGCTGTCTGTAGTACTACTGGTTCAGAAAATAAATGGATTGATAATTTTGGAAAAAGAATAATTTGGATCTGTACATATTTATGCTACTGTTTCTTGCAACAGTATTTTCAAAAACAAAATTCCAAAATGTCAGAATGAAAAAGAAACCAGGACAGCTGTTAACTGCTTTTAACTTTGCCATACATAATTATTCTGTACATGTTTGCAAAAGAGCTGTTGATCATAGAATCATAGAATGGTTTGGGTTGGGAAAGACCTTAAGATCATCTAGTTCCAGCCCCCTGCCACAGGCAGGGACACCTCCACCAGACCAAGTTGCTCCAAGCCCCATCCAACCCGGCCCTGAACACTGCCAGGGATGTGGCAGCCACAGCTTCTCTGGGCAACCTGTGCCAGTGTCTCACCACCCCCACAGTGAAGAACTTCCTTGTAATATCTAATCTAAATCTCCTCTCTTTCAGTTTAAAGCCATTACCCCTTGTCCTACCACTACAGGCCCTTTCAAAAAGTCCATTTCCGTATTTCTGGTGGATCTCCTTTAGGCTCTGGAAGATCACTATCAAATCTCTTGAGAGCCTTCTCTTCTCCAGGTTTGCTTGTTTTACATGCCACACAGTTCACTTATGGCCTAGATGAAGTTCTTATACCGATTCTAGCAACATAGTTAATAATTTTATTACTTATTTTGTTCTTGTTACATATATAAAGGGCTGCCATTTGAAGGAAAGAATACATACAGTATCACTTATATGGGATTTTTTTGGAGTGAAGAAGCTGGCCAAGGGCTGCAACCACTGCTCCAGCTTGAGAAGATACTGCTCTTCTGTCTGAATCAGATACTTCAAACAATGAGTCTCCAGCTGAAAGAAACCCAGCATGTGCAGTGTGCAGGCATTCAAAGCTGCATACAGGCAATGGGGCATGACAGTGTTTCAGACTCATGAAGGCACCAGTGAGAATTTTCTGTTATATTTCTTCCTCTTACCTGTATTTCCCATGCTGGTTTTTTTTTTTAATTGTTCTTTCCAACTGTCTCTTTGAGCAAAAGGCCTTCTGTATCTGAACTACACTAGAGGAAGCTAACAAGAGAAATGGATACAGTAGGTGCTCATGATGCCTTCGTAGTGGAATTGAGTGTTCTATTCCACACTGCACTATATGAAACATTTTACCAGCACTTTTGCCTCTGTATAGACTTCCAGTCATTAAAAAGAATTCTAAATGAGCTTATAGTATAACTTCATAAGCCTATTCAGCTCTGATTCTCTGCAGAACAGTGAGCTCCTTCCATTTCCACATGTAGACCAAGATTGTCACAGCCTTATTACATGCTCATGGATGGGAAACTGGACAAGGAGTTGCTTAAGTTTTAGAACAGGCAAAATGCTCTCTTATATCCCCAGGAGGCTACAAAACCTAAGGTGAGACATGACCGGTGCAACATACAGAAGAAAGGGATGTAAATGTCATAAATGCTCCAGTCATCTGCAGAGAGTGATTTCCCAGTGCTTAGTTTTCACCAGAGCCAGCCTACACTGCATATTCATAAATCTACAAGTCCTGGAGAAGAAACTAGGGTATCACAGCAGTTCAGACTATTAGCTTTGTTCTACTGAGGTATCCATGACCCTACTTGGAGTTCAACCTGAAAAGGGCAGACATCATGAAAAATTACATTTTTTGACACCCGTGAAAATTCCAGAGCGTGTGCTACTTAAGCCAACATATGCTGATTACTATGATCTTTATCTCTGTAAAGGTGAAATAAGCCCCACCCAAAAAAAACACTTCTGGAGCTCCCCAAAAAAAGAAGGCTACCAACATATACATTTGCATCACCCATCACCTACTCTTGATGTGATTACGCCTTTGAAGATCATTCTTGTTCCTGAAAAAGATATGTGCTCAAGTCCGTGGGTAGAGCATCCACAACCCTATTGAAGCCATAAGGGCTGCACCTATTGCCTTGAGCAAGAAGTTTAGTCCAATATAAGCACATAAATAGTTACTGTAAAGAATCCATCAAATTTTAGACACGCACATGTTTATAGCTCATTGAAGCATTTTCTGTCCTTGAGTAGAAGCAGCTAGCTTTCTTTGAAAGCAGCAGCAATATAAATGATGTTATTGCTGATGTTACTAGAGATATTTAAGACTTTTTTTATCTTTAAAATGGAGTATATTTATAAATGGGACTTTACTTTCTTTTTTAATAATAGTGATTTAAGACCATTCATCAACTAGGGTTTCAATACAAAGAACTAAGGCAAGATGTAACACGTGTTTAAGTTCTGTTTTTCATTCTTGTCATTGTAGTTTCATATTTACCTTTCTCTCTGATATTACTTGTATGTGCTTAGACAAGGAGTTTACAATTTAATCTCAGAACAAAGGAATGAATCCCTTTCAGTTTTCTAACCCATTCTAGTGCTACAGTGCTGAAACATTTAATATTTTCGTTAACTGAAAAGGTATTAAAAACATCTAGACTCAAAAGTCAAGTATAAATAAGTTTATAAAGTCTGAATATATTCTGCCTTACTGTAAACATATTACTATGAATTTTTACATTGTGAGAATTTAGTCCTCCATAACTGACACAAGTACATTTTAATTGGATAAATATATCTATATAAACTTAAAATATACATACCTCAGCTTAAAAAAAAGAAAAAGTAACTGCTAAGTGTAGAATTTTAGCTCTTATCAATAACCGAAATACTTTTATAAATGCACATAAAAGTAACATTAAATCTCTCACAGTGCCCCAAAAAATTTTAGAAAGATCACTGTTTCTCTGTTAAAATGGAATTCATCCTCCATGTTAACACATTCTAGAGGCTCTTCAGAGCACTCAGACTGCTAATTGTATTAAAGTACATGCAGTAAATGATTATGGTATGCTATTCTGTTTTTCTTGAAGACTAAGTGGAGTTTAAGTTACTCCTCAGACAGATAGTTTCAGGTCCTTTGTTATGGTTTATTACCTTTTTACATACATCTTATTTAGTTTCAAAGGTGAAGATAAAGCAATTTTTATCTGTTTGGAAAGAAACAAAGAAACTGATTCCTATATACATATTTAAAGTACAGTAGATGAGGCATTGCAGAATCTCAGCAAAACACCAAGATGTTGGAGATCTTTAGCACAACTGAGCTGGAAATTGTATTCATGCCTTCTAGTTTTTGGAAGATGAAGATGGACACTTCCAAAACTGTGTCTGGGACAGCCACCTAGAAGCAGAACGCCTGTGTAAAAGCCCATTTCTCTTCCGTTTTCAGCTCAGCACTTGAACCCTCATTAATGCTCAGCCTATAGTTCTTTTGAAATGGCTCTTTTCCAGTCTTTTGCCTTGAAGCTACTTTTCTGTATTTACCGTCTTTGTATTTATCAAAGAGTTGCAATCCAGACTTCTGTTGCTCAGGAGAACCCCTGAAATACTCAGTTTAAGAACAAATAAACTGTTCTCTGTCTTTACTGAGCTGCTCAGACCAGAACAGCTTTAAAAATGGTATAGAAAGAAAGGTACCTATGCTGTAGCCAAACAGGTACCTGAAGTAGAACACTGTAATCAGTCTCCCGCAATCTGTTGATCTCTGCAGGGCTGGTCTATATTCACATGATGGTGCCCAAGGGCTCACACATTGTGCCAAAAACTATTGATAACAAAAACTAATTGATAACATGTTTCCTTCTGCATGACAAGAGAGAGCTCAGGGACCTTGTCCTGGTACTATCCTGGTGTCCTCCAGCTGTGGCCTCAGGATGCCACCTCACTGCCTCTAGAATCATGCTGGTACAGCTGAACCCAGCTGGCACAGCAGCTTGTTGCCATTAAAATGAAGAGGTCTTGTGTTTTATGCAATTTACTTTGTTCTGTCTCTAGCAATCAAATGATCAGATGGCAAACTCCTTTCAATTATTAAATTGCAAGAAAACTGAGATGAGAAGAAAAAAGTATTAGTTGCAATGTTATCAAACTGAGTTAGAGAAAAAAAATAATCACCAAACCTGGAATATGGGAAGGAAATCATGATGGGAGAAAAAGAGAAAGCAAATGAGCCTTTCCCCTTTTCCTCATTAGTAGGTTATTAGTTGGCTTTGAATCGCCATTTGATTTAGCCATAAAATGAAATATCACAGTTCACAGTTTCCTTCTTTAGCATTGTTAGGCTGCCGTCCACAAAGGAAATTTATAAGGACCTAAGTTTCCAATATTCACTTATATTTTAGGGAAAGACTGATTCACCATAGATTCCTTTTGCAGAGGTTCTGCAAAACTATTAAAGAACCTAAAGTTCCAGACAAAAGCTGCATCCTAATAAAACAATAAGCTGCTTGATATTTAAAGAAGTTTAAAATAAATTTATTACCAAATCTAGCATCTATAGTGGTGTCCAAAATCAGAAGTCCTTAACACAAGCTAAATCATCAGTTTATTTCAGATAGTTTTATATCTAAACACAAAATAAATTTGCTGGTTTTTTGCTTTTATTCTCTTTTGCTTCTAAAACTTTCTAAGGTCTGCTGTGATGAGATTTCAAAATGAGATAGCTAGGGAAAAAAAAAACAACAAAACAGTAGAGACTGCAGTTGTTATATTATCCACAGGCGCAATCAAACACCATCACTTAATATCTGCAGGAACAGACTACTAAAAGAATTTCATCCTTCATTCTTTAAAGAGGAGATTAAAAACTGGTTTTCATTTTACTTATATCGTCAGCACCCGGAGAGGAGGTAAATCAACCATAAATGAAACAATAAAAAATGTTGATAGGTAATTCATAGTGAATTTCTGGTTAATTTCTTTTACAGTGTTTTCTGAATCGATTTTATGGAAAAGATAACTGATCTCAGAAATGCCTACCCCATTTTGTTTTGTTTTCTAATAATAACAATATTTCAAATTTTATGAACATGGAGACAAGTACATTAGGTTATGAAGCTGTCTACCACTTCAGTTGGTACCATAGCTATTACCCAATGAATAGATAGGAAACAGCTTAAACATCTCAAGCTACTTTTCACAGAGAAAAGTGACATCAGAAGAAAATGCCCTTACTGTACAGACCTGAAAAGACAATCATATATCTATATAAATTTATTATGGATGATGCACGTTTATCAACCTTTCCTTAATTAAAGACAAACAAGCAAACAAAACAAGTCCCATGAACCATCCAACTCAAACCCGAAAATTAATATGTTAAAATAAAAAGCGCTTGTTCCAAAGACAACTGGGTATTTTGCACCCCTTCAAATATTAGCTGAAAAATCATCCTTACCTTACATAGATATTTTCAGGGACTGAGAAAGCATCTGCTTGACTCTCTTCTGCTACTGTCATTTGCTGTAGACATAGCAAAAAGTATCATGAGATAATTAAGCTCCTGTCTAAATGGTAAAAGTGTGCGTGTGTAATTAACTTAGTTACCTTCTCTGAAAAGTAAATTAGGGGTAGGAATCAGGAAAACACAACACGTAGCTCGATTGTGTAAATGGTCAATGAATACTTTCTCTTCGCTTTTAGTCATCTAAGGCAGATTGGGAGCAGATGGTGCCATCGAAGAAGACAGCGTGTCTTTGTGTGCGCACAAGCACATGCACAAATGTGTTTGCTTGTCTCTGGAGAAAGTAATCTGAGAAGGTAAGGCATGAGTCTCAAGAAGAATCACCCCAAAGATTTTCTTTTGGAGGGGGCTATGTGGTCAATTACACAGGGATTGTCTTTCCCCCCTCTCTGATCAGTAGTCTGGAAAAATGTTTGGAAAAACATATTGATCCTGAAAGCATTTGTGCTGGCCTGCAAATAACAGCACCTTACAAGCTTCTCCCATATGTGTTTTAACAGCCAGAATCTCACAAACACTGGCATGAAAGCTTTTTATTTTGTTATTGAAAATTCCAAGATTACTTGTGGCATTAAAATGGGCTTTTCTGGCTCCAGCACTTCACAAGATAACGCATCTTCCGGCTATGCTGATTTTCTAAGTCTCGCTGGTTTCTACTGTTGGGTTTTGAACCAGCTTATTCCCAAACCATGTCAGAAAAAGAAGCAAAATGGTAACAAAGCCAGACAGCAATCATAATGCGATTATTTTAAGACCTAATCTCAAGTCCTTCATCATAAAGAAATAGATGTTTAAAACTAAGAATTTTATCCTCACAGGGTAGGAAAAAAAAAGGAAAAAAAGAAACAACACAAAAAATCCCATTTCTTGTAGTTTCCAGGATATTAGAACAAACAATAGCTTTGTGGCTTTATCAGTACTTTTTGCCCTTGTAACAGAAGTAAAAACAGCATGAACTGGGTTTTGAGCTCTGTATGTTTTTCTCATTCCAGCAACAATGAAACAATGCAGAAATGGAAACAAATTCGGCTGTAAATAATCGCTGAGCTTCTGCCTGAACCACTGTGCCTTCTGCAGGCTGGCTGGCAGAGGCTAGGGCTGGCATGCAGGTCAGCACCTCGCAGTGAGCATGCAGGGGAGTGTGCGCCCAAGCAGCCCGCAGCACACCTCTCACAGGGGCAGCTGGGGACATTGGGGGCCAGGTGGGCACATTGGCTTGTTTGCTAGCAAGCAATGAGCTCCCATCCCAGCTCAGTACAAATGAGTAATAAGGCAATCTATAAATTGTCATTTTTCATTGCTTTTGGTAGTATCTTCCAAAAACAAAGTGACATTTCTTGTTTATCTGTATATTAGATAGGTAAATGCAGCAATACTGGATTATTCTGGCAAGAGTGGATGTGCTACTTTACAAACATTAACAGTACAACAAATGTCTCTAAATGAGGACTGACAAATGGTATACAGACATGAAATTCTTAATCTATTTTTTCCTCGCCATTAGGGTAACAAGACTAGCCCAAGCAAGTTCAAAATTTTTGTCAAATTCACTGACTAACTGCATTGAAGGGTGAGGAGAACATTAAAGTTTCAGATCTTTCAGGCTGAAATATTATACTTCAGATTTTACTGACATTTGAAATAAAAGAAATTATAGCAGTAGAAAAATAATATGTCACAGGGGATAAAACATCATTTTCTTTGGGACAAAATATTTTTATGTAGGCTCTTATATGATCATTTTGACAAGAAAATCATTCAACATTAATACCAAGCTTCCTGCCACCTTCCAAAATATGCTGTTGTTGCTTTAAAAAGAGAAGGAAGAGGGTAAAGATTGAGAATAGTGTAAATCATTCTCATAGCCCTCATACTGGCCTACTCCTACCTCAGGGGGCCACGAGCTGTGCAGTTTGAGATGTGTAGGCACTTCAGGTTTCCTGCCTGCTGCTCTTTCCCCAACTCAACAGACATGTAATGGCACTGAGGCATTTCTCATCAGGGCTTTTATACAAAGCTAAATTTCACCTGTAATGAATGCTTTCAGGTGAGAAAGGAAAAGGATATGCCTCGAAGAAACCAGCCCACATAGATAATCTCCCTATGGTCCCTGAGGGAAGACAGGCATCTGGGGAACACTTCACCATAGGAACATGATTTTACACTCTCCCTAGAGGGTCCATCTCTTTCTGTAAACTATAAGAGAAAGCCAGGGAGGTTATTCTGCTTAGGTCTCAGGTACCACTTATAACTTCGTAAAGTTTTCATTTTTTTCCACCTGGAAGGTATATTTATGCATCATAAATGTTTAAATTATTTCTATATTTGTCATTTCAATTCTTTACTAAATGAGCAAAACTCAAGAAATAAAAATTTTATTCACAATGGAGACTTAACACTAAGTAAACAGAAGTGTCCTTTAACATGTAAGTTATATTCATGAGAAGATATAGGCTGTGCACGTGAAACAATATCTGTTGTGGTTTAAGCTCAGTCAGCCAGTAACTCAGAGCCACACAGTTGCTCCCTCATTCACCCCTCTTTCTCCCCCCCTCTCCCAGATGGATGGGGAGGAGAATCAAAAGAATCTAACTCCCATGGGTTGAGATAAGAACAGGCAGTTTCTGCAATTTCTCAACAGGGACCCCATACAACTGCCTTCCATCTCCGATGCTTCCAAAGCACTGGGGGGGCCCAGTGGACTGGATACTCACCCATAGTCCCACACATCCTGCCACTCATGACTGTCCAGCTGTGGGAAAATCTCTTTGTCCTATCTGGTCGTATGACCCAAACACAACCCCGCTTAACTCTCGAGATCAGACAAAATGGACATCGATAAAGCACACTCTGTATGCGTGCCAACATGGTGATCCCCATCACAATCAGCAGGCAGGTCTCAAGGGTACTCAAAGGCCATTCAAAACCTTCAGAACTCTCAAATGTTGCTGCTGTACTTGTCACTGGGGCTGGTGTAGCTGCTGTGCTTGGAGCTGGAGTAGCTGCACTGTCTGCTGCGGTCAAAGTTTGAGTAGCTGCTGTACTTGTCACTGGGATGTGTGGGGATGTCTCCCTCATAGGCTGACCACCCGAGGAGGGGAAAAAAGATGTGTAATTGCTAAACACTTCTATTATATACCTCCTAAAGTATAGAGGTGGTGACCACACTGAGAATGCAAGCCAGATCAGATTCGTGATCAATGAGTCTATTGTATTACATGTCATTAGAATAAAGTACAATGAAACAAGAACCTTAGCCCAAGGCCCCCAGCTGATAAACACACAGACAGCAAATACCGGCTGTAAATAAGGTAAGACCTGCTGAAACTCCGAGATCAAGAGCAACAACTTTGAGAATCAATAAATCAGCATTGTGACGAGTGGCTATTAATCTGAAACAATGAATGCTTATCACAAATACAATTAGACACACTCCGGTCCTACCTGTCAGTATCTCAACCCCTCATACCCCATGTTGGGTGCCAAAAAGAACTGTCATGGTTTAAGCCCAGCCGTAACTCAGAAAACCACGCAGCCTCTCTCTCACTCCCCCCCTTCCTCCCCCCCCCCCCCAAGGGATGGGGAGGAGAATTGAAAGAATGTCACTCCCATGGGTTGAGATAAAAACAGTCCAGTAACTAAGGTATAACACAAATCACTGCTGCTACCACCAATAATAAGAATGATAAGGGAAATAAAAAAGGAAGAGAATACAACTGCTCACCACCCGCCGACCAATACTCAGCCTGAGCCAGCAGTGATTTAACCCTTCCAGATAACTGCTCCAGTTTATACACTGGACATGACGTCCTGTGGTATGGAACACATCTTTGGTCAGTTTGGGTCAGGTGTCCTGCCTCTGCTTCCTCCCAGCTTCCCCTCCTCCCTGGCAGAACATGAGACTCAGAAAGTCTTTGGTCAGACTAAAACATTACTGAGCAGCAACTGAAAACATCGGTGTTATCAGCGTTGTTCCCAGGCTGGAAGTCAAAACCACAGCACTGCACCAGCTACTAAGAAGGAGAAAAACGACTGCTACTGCTGAACCCAGGACAACATCATAAATAATTCTTTTCTTTACCTTCTAGCTTGAGTCTTGTCCCCCTTTTTATTGCCAGTCGTGAGGCTGGTTCTTGCTGGAAATGTGGCTATGTGTCAGTATTAAAGGACTCTATTCAAGTCCTTTGCTGACCCGTAGTCCTTCATAACCTTGGAAGAAATGGAAAGAGGAACACTAAAATATCAGGGCAGAGTTATGGTGCTGATGATCCAGGCACTCAGTGAGTTGCATTAGTCACTGACAGTCCAAATTCTCTTTTATTCCAGCTGTCCCTTTGTAATTCGTTCAAACCAGGATGAAGGAGTGGCGCTGGAGGATTAACTTCCAAGTTCCTGCTAGGCTGTTGGTGCACTGCTCTGGCATGAGCTATCTTCATGTGGCAGCGACCCTTTGGAAGTAATTTCCTCCTTTATTGCATGGGAGACCTGGCAGCAGCACTTGCTGGTAGCTGCTGTCCTTTCAGGGCCAGGCAGATGGTGTGTGAATCCCTTTAGCTTCACAAATGGATATGATAAAAATTGCAACCTCAAGAAAAGTTCTGCTGATCATTTGTTGCCCTTACAGAGATTTTAGGACTCTCAGTTTCCCAGGGCAGCAAAATCAGTAACAACAAGGCATTTGAGAAAGGCACAAGCAGGACAGTGCTCTGCATGCATTAGCCCAGAGAGCGCTTGATTAATGTTAATGAGTCTTACTTGAGTCTGTTTCAACTCAAGTTGGAACAATTGGGCAATTGCTTAATCTAAGGCTAAACTTAAAGACACCTGGTACCTTCAACAATGATTATGGCTGATTTGTATCTGTCATTTAATGCACAAAAAAAAAAAAAAAAAAGAAAAAAAAAGAAAAATAGCACCTATGTCTGCCTCTGCATCAGATGACTTGCAAGGGTCAGTTTCTTCTCAGTGGTTATTAGCAGCTAACTTGAAACAAAAAGGACAAATTCTGCCAGG
>JARCZZ010046297.1:5881-41621 GCA_030323915.1 Brotogeris chrysoptera | reverse complement strand
TCTTCCTCATATCCAATCTAAACTTCCCCTCTTTAAGTCTGAACCCATTAACCCTTATCCTACCACTACAGGCCCTAATGCAGAGTCCATCCCCAGCATCCCTATAGGCCCCCCTTCAGATACTGGAAGGCTGCCATGAGGTCTCCACGCAACCTTCTCTTTTCCCGGCTGAAAACCCCCAACTCTCTCAGCCTATCTTCATATGGGAGGTGTTCCAGTCCCCTCATCATCCTTGTGGCCCTCCTCTGGACTTGTTCCAACCCTTCCATGTCCTTTTTATGTTGAGGACACCAGACCTGCACACAATACTCCACGTGAGGTCACAACTTAGAGCAATAACATACTCCCCAGCATACTTTGAGCAAGCACTCAAAACTTGGACGCTGCGCCTTTGGATAAGTGGTTCCTCTGAAGTTTTTCTTCCATTTAAAAACCTCCAAACCAGAAAGACAACCTCAGATCCCATGAGATTACTCTCTGAACATGAGGCCTAAGTGCTACATGCCTTTTTAAAAAAGCTAAGTCAAAAGTATGGACTTTTCTGTACAAATTCTATTGGAACACATGGGCTAACTCCCAAACACAAATTGTCTCGGTCACAATTCAGTCACCAGACCAGGCATTAAGCATCAATATTTGACTGCATATCAGTTCTATGATACAAACTTCAAACACAAGTTATTTTCCTAATTGCCACAAATAAAATGTTACATTTCGGTCCCAGCAACCTGAAGAATTTTCTGAGCCTTTGACTTGGGAACAGAAGTACAAATCTTCATACATTTAGAAAGCTGCTAGTCCCTTTTTTTATTATACAGGGAACACTCAGAAGTTTGCTACCTGAGAACAACTGATAACTGACGTCTGTATTTGAGAGTGAGCCTGGGTTGTATAATCACAGTACTGAGATTATGCCATGCAACAAAAGGCTTATAGGTAAATAGATGCCTAATTTTTACAGTTATGTGATATCTAAAGAATGTTTGATTTTTATAAGAGATTGGAAACAAAATTTTGCTGGAGTTGTGTGTCAAAAAACCACCTAAGCATGTAAGGCAGTTTCCACGGGAATACTAGCTGTGTGCCTGTGTAAGTGAACACAGTTTAAAGAAGCAGTTAGCATCTATGTTGAGCTACCTTCTAATAGGAAGACTGCTTGCTTTCGAAAAATCTTCATCAGAGTATCATCCAATTCAATTTCCTGTAGCTTAGAAATGAGCTGCTCCTCATTTCGACAAACCTTCTCTTGTGCATACAAGCCATCTGGCATTATTCGTTGCTGTCCCAGCCCAATCAATGCTACTTCCACAGCCAGCGTCAAATAAGATTCCCCTTCTTCAAATAACTTGTGTTCAGGCAGGTGGTGGTACTCCAGAGATTTGCACTGCCCCACGTGGTCTGTAAAGGGTGACACAAAAAGAAAAATACATCAGCAAATCATTCCAACCCATAATCTGCCTATAATGCCACATATACAAATGCTTCTTCTGTTAGTACTATTATTTTTTATTATTTAAATTACGAGTGTAATCTCAAAATCCAGTGATCCAATTGAAAACACCCCATCCAACTCTACATGACAGAAACAGACAGAACAATTAGATTTTAAATAACCCACTCAAATAAAACTATGGATTTTATTTTTAAATAGCACGATTTGCAGAAAGGCAGTTTCTCCAGCTTTGCATTAATGAGGCCAAAAATTGGACAATCCACCAATTTCTTTATCTCCTTATAAACCTTGATGTGTAAGAGGAAGGGAAAGGTGCTTATATACCTGCACTGATTTCAGTTGAATCCATTACTATTCTGCAAATACAATAGATCAGGGAACTCCACAAGTTTAAAACTTCCTCTGTTTGCCAGAGCTCTTTCAAGCTCTTTATTACTTGTTACAGTTGTATTTATGATAAAAAACACTTATTAACACTAAAGGTCCTACTTTTAGCAAAAATTTTATGTGGAGAGTACTACTGATTCATCTGGCACTTCACAGACACAACATGTAACAAAATCCTATTCCAACCTGTAGCAGTTCACAGTCTGATTTGGGAACAAAGTAATAACGGACAGTTACGAGGAGACTGACAACTGCAGCAAATGGGAAGGCTGAATGCATTTGGTGAACTGCATATGCATATGTAGCCGGAAGTTACTTTTCAACACACAGTTTTTATTTCATGGGATTGTTGTGGGTTTTTTTATAATTGCAAGGAACCTGATTTCTAATTTATTTTTTAATTAAAAGTTCTTCCAAAATTGATGGATATGGGATTAGAAATTTACTGAAGAAAATCTAATTGAATGAAAATAGTTTTGAGGCAAAGCCCCAAGAAGATTGCAGACATACATATAAAAAAGCTGCAGGCAGAAGGATCAATCTAGTTTCTGTCCACAGAAGTGCTGATAAGAAGCTACTACAGAAGTGAGAAGACTTGAGAACAAAGAATTAATCAGTTAAGCTCCTGGGAAGCAAACACTGAAATTAAAATGGGTGTACACATCCCTTCCTAAATCATATATCAATACTGAAAAACTGCTTTCCAATACATATCATTTACGGTTCATGCATGTAATCAATTAAAATGTTTTGTCATCAATTTGAAGCATAGTGTACACTTGTAGCTAAGAGGTGCAGTAACATCTTGGGCTGCATTAGCAGAAGTGCTGCCCACAGGTTGAGGGAGGTGATCCTTCCCGTCCTCAGCACTAGAGAACCCATACCTGGAGTGCTGTGTCCAGTTGCAGGCTCCCCAGTGCATGGACATACTGGAGCAGATAAAGCAAGGGGCCACAAAAATGATTAAAGGACTGCAGCATCTCTCATGCAATGAGAGTGAGATAAGTGGGATTATTTAACCTGGAAAAGAAAAGCCTCAGGAGGATCTTACCAAAATGTATAAATATCTGATTGGAGAATGTACAATAAGACAGTGCCAAACTCTTCTCAGTGGTATCCTGTGACAGGACAAGAGGCAATGCGCACAAACTGAAATACAGGAAGCTCCATCCAAGCATAAGAAAATACCTTTTTCACTGTGAGGGTGGCTGAACACTGAAAGAGATTGCCCACATAGTTTGGACAGTGTTCATTCTTGGAGTTATTCAAAACCTTACTACACACAGTCCTGGGCAATCTGCTCTAGCTAATGCTGCTCTGAGCAGAGCAGGCGAAAGAGATGATTTCCAGAGATGCCTTCCAACCTCAGCAATTCTGTGATTCTATGATTCCCTGCAGTTTTCACAGGCAAAGAGGACAGAGCAACGTATGTGGAGAGAGCTGCTGCAGTGATGTCTTACCCATTTTATTACAAGGGTGAAATATGGCATTGTCTTTAAGAAGGAGTAACTGGTAATATTTTAAGTGCTTTCACATTTTAAACATTTTCTCTCCTTTGCGTTTTCTTAAGGAATGAGAGTTCTTATACTACAGTAGCACTGACTTTGATGTTGAGTCAGAAAGGCAAGACAGAAAATTGCCTCCAGTAAATGAAGACTTACAGCAAAGAAGCTTGGCCTTACCCGTGAAGTCTGAGAATCCATGGAGGCTCTCATCATCCACCCTGCAGGCTTCCATCAGGCTACTGAAGAGAGTGCCAATAGGGTTCAAAGGGTGTCCCACCCAACCTTCAAGATTTGTTATTGACGTTACTCCTCCGTGGAGGAGTTCTGTGACAGAAAAGATGGAGGGAGGAGGGAGAGAAAGAAAGTTATGTCAGCCCCTCAAAACAATTATAAAAGTAGAACTGATTAAAATGCTCTTGGTATACAATTCAAAGTATTTCCAGTAGGTTCTGCTTAGCAGGAGAAAATAGTGTACTTGAGAGTAAATTCATCACCCGTTGTGAATATACAGAAAGAGGAAAAGAGAAAGAACAAAGGACAGACATTTTGAGCACTAGGAAAGTGTATTATAGGTCAGGATTTTCAAACGCAATGTCTTTTGAAATCTCTTATTTAATACCAGTAACTCTTCTGAAAATGTATGCTGAAACACTACAAAAAAGACTTTTTTTTTTTAAACAATCACAATTTCCTTACTCAAAAGACACAGCACAATTTTTACACTTTAAGTTAATCTTATGACACTGAAATAAATGAAAATATTCTAAACCATGTCCCAATTCCATAAACATAAGCTTATCCTGCATCTAAACATTTATTGAAGTAATAAACTCATGATGATAGCTCCTTTAAAAAGAAAAAAAATAAAATGTTTAAATTAGATGTAAAAGAAAAAAAAATAAAAAAAAAAAACAAAAAAAAACATTCTTTAAGTGGATCAAGTGCACTGTTTGTCATTCTAAAATTCCAGTCAGCAGCCCCCTTCACAGATACTTTGCCTTGCAGCCCCCACTGATCATTCAGTTAGAATATGAAAAAATTGTTTAGCACAGTGAATTGAAGGAAGAGTGGTTGTGGCAACAGATGTTAGAGATCCCCCAAATCCCTTTTTTTGTTAGAAGTCTTACGGCAACAGATCCTCTTCGACCACAGCTCCCAGCTTTTTTCCTCCTACACACAGGACTGAACTGTGAGACAGACGACACATTATGGGAGACCACTTAAAAACTCTATAAAAGATGTTACGGATGCTTTGTTTCTCTGCCTGTTACACATTAACTTATACCGGCCTTGTTTATGAAGCACAATATTTCCAAGTAACCATTATCAGAGCTTTTAAAATCTGCTTCTTGCCTATTTAAATGTGTGGGGCTACTAGATGAAACACAGCTACACTGTCTAGGGGGTGGATTTTTTTAAAGAATTCACTGATACATAACACAAAAAGCAAACAAGTAAATCACTGTCTTGCTAGCAAATAGCATGTACGAAAGATGACAGAAGGAAGTAAGCAATATTACCAAAAGGACTAATGACAGTGACTTCTTACTGACTCATTTATGTTTTATTTATTCTATTGTGCCTACTTATGAGCTTCACTTGTGTCATCCCAAACTTCAGTCCTTCAGCTATATAGACTTCAAAATCACGCAAGTGGTTCCATGGACATCAGATCAGCCACATGAATAAGAGTTAAGTAGAAGCATGTGGTGTTTGCTAAACTAATCTAAAGCAGGGCTGGAGCTGCAGAATTCATTTGCTCATGGAGAAGACCAGCACGTTCTGTGGTACTAAAAGAGCATCTTTGAAAAATTCCACATGTAAAAGAAATAAAATAAAAAAGCAGTGATAACATATAAACAACAAACTTTGTTTCAGGATAGGATGAATCACATACCATACACTTTTTTTTTTACTTAAAATAGCGTGTAGTTGCCTGCTACAGAAACTGCTCCTGGAGAAAGGAACTTAAGTTAACAGAGGTACCCGGAAACCAGACACTGCATTAGCAACTGGCAATGGAACAAAATGGAGCAGTACTACGACCAGCACAATTGCAGAAAACCTCTCACACCTCAAAGTGTGTGAAGGAATGTGTTCACATATACTGACATTGCCCTCTACCTTCTGACCCCCACACACACTCTGAGAAGCTAGAAAAGCCGCAAAGCTTTTAAGGGAACACTTGTTAACGAAAATTATATTACATGACAAAACCACTTTGCAAATTCTCCTAAGTAATAACAGAAGTGCTTTTAGGTTTTGTTCAAATTTAGGATCCATAATAGTGCTCAAAACAAAAATCCCCTGGGGTACAGTGCATGAGGACACATGTAGTTAAGAGCAGCAATGAACATCTAAAATAAAATTTCAATGAAGGGATTCTTGTAGCAGCAGAGAAAGTAATTCCAGTCTTTCCACGTGAATTCTTTAACCATAAAGCCATCCCTTTCTTCCACTCCTCAAACTAACAACAAAGTTCAGTGCAGGTTTATTTTGGGTAGGAAGAATCAAATGGCATAGAAATTATATGTGAAGGAGCATATTCCTTAAAAAAAAAAAAAACAACAAAAACCAGACAACAAACCCAGGGGTAGTGCTCATCAAAGGAACACCACAGAATGTTTTATGAAAAAACAGTGTTTCAAAAAGAAATATCCACCTGTGCTGAAACACTGAAATTTTAAGCATTGTTAAGAGACTCTTCCCAAACAAACTGCCAAATCTGACGAAGTGCAGACTTTGCTTCCTTGTTACCCGTAATGCCAACTCAGAAGCATATAGTTCAGCTAAATTATATGCCATTACTATATGTCGTTACATATGAAAAAAATATTAAACACCTGACATGCCAAATGCAAAGCTCTGTTTAGAAGCCAGTGAATATTTTTACTGTGCAATGAAAAGCCATGACTGGGGTAAAAGCCTCATCATATCAGACACTGGATAGGGCAGAATAGAGCCTTTGTCCTGCATAGCTCACAACCCAGCTTATACAAAACCTCTGACATCCAGAATGTGACATTACCAATGTCACCATAAAGAGTACAAGTCACTGCTTTTGCTTTAGTTTCAAAACTGGTTTTCTCATGCAAAGTTCCAGTCTGATGTTATTGTCACCCCACATGTCCTTTGCCCCTCTCTCTTCCCAACATTTACCTTTTTTCTGAGCCCGGAACATTTCCAGCTGTTTCTGCTGCTGCCTTCTTAGTGTATTAACAATAGCTATTGCTAGTCTCAGTGCTTCTCGTGGGTATCCATGAGATCGCAATGCATCCACCCTCGCACAGGCTGTAGGAACATGCTCTAAAACGGAGAAAATAATCGAAGAATAGCCATGCTTCCATGTTTGCAATGGCCTGTTTTGCTAGGTTACTCAAAAGGGCTTTTTGTTTGTTTTTTTGTTGTTGTTGTGGTTGTTTTAAAAACCATGCAAGAGAGACTTAAAGGACTACTTCTGAGCCAAGTATTTCAAGGGACCCTCTGTTCTTTTTGCCAGGCTCTTCATTCATCTCCCCACCAGTTGTTCCCCCCCCCCCCCCAAAAAAAAATAATGCCATAGAAAATTAACAAAGAAGCAAGTAATGGAAATGTCTTTCCGGTTTAGCCACTTACCATGCCAGAGGGGCCACCCCTGAGAGTCAAAGAGTCCGTTTTCAGTGTTGTCATGGTAACAGTAGTTGGTGCATAGGTCACTGCTGATAATGTGCTGTAAGTGGCTGTCCTGCCAGTGCAGATCGCATGCCTCAATGGCTCGAGTGAACACCGTCCGATGTGGCCTGTTTGATGAATCTGTCATTTGCACAAGTTTAGAAAGCTGCATCAGCTTTACTCATTCATATGTGAATCAGCCATTCACAATATTCTTGTCTTCTGTCTATTCACCACCCCCAACCGACAACAGCCTTCCTTGCCCCGCTCTGTGTTGTGCAGTCCACAGATGACATTTCACATCCTACCACTACCCAGTAGGTCAAAGTGTGTGCCACTCACTTTGCATTCAGAAAATTCTACAAACCAGCATGGCTGATTCTAAACATGACTTTGCAGAGGAAACTTTAGAGATTAAGAACACTCAACGGCATATACAAACTCCCATAAAAACACACTAGAAAGTATACGGTACACAGCTACTCAAGCATCTCCAGCTTCTTTCCTCCCCAGACCCGGAACTGCCAGGATGAGGAATGGATAAACAATGCATGAAAGATTCTTCAGAAGTGACATTAACTTTGAGCACTTGTACAATTCTTGTCATAAATATACAAATACTGTAAAGAAAGTGAGGTACTGAGGCCTTGGGACTGACATAATCCTTACCTGACATCTTCCTACAGCAAAATCACTCTGTTGGCATAGCACTACATCTACGACCATTGAAATGCTGTGTCAAGAGTTACCACTAGACTGCCCAAGTTGGGCTGAACATCACAAGACGCAGAAAGCAAAACACCTCTATAGGGATTCATATGTGGAATTAACTTCTGTCCCTGGCTAGCTGAGAGATTTAAAAATGAACCATGTCTACTTCTTTCAGAGGTCATCTTTTAAGAAAAAGAAACAAGGAAAAACCCATGTAAGTCCAAACCTGCCATCTCCCGAGCACAGATTGTTAACTTTTTAGTGATTATATGAAATAGGTATCAAAGCACTGAGGTTTTTGAGGACTAGGAGGGCTTTTTTCCCAGGTAAATACCCTGCGCCTTCCCCAGTTATTAGCAAAGTAGCCATCTTTGCTTGAGGAGGACTGCAAAAGGCTACTGTCAGATTTGATAATTGCATTTTAGATTAGAAAGCCTGATAACAAGTAAGAAAAGGCACCTCCTCCCAGGCCAGTATTGCCTCTGCATCCCCCACACCTGGCAATGCACCCTGCACATACAGAGCACATCCCACAGATTGCTGCTTTAGTTTCTCACACACTCAACTTTAATGCAGTTCCAACAGATCCCTCTTTAAATAGGTACCAAAGGCCTTGTAACTGCAAACAAAATGAAAGGCCCAACACCAGAAAGTATGCAAGATTATAGTCAAGCAAAGAAACAACAGGCTTTTACATGACATACTTCAAGGACATCCAGTCTTCATGCAACACATATTTAGAAGCACTAGGTGAAAAGTTAGAAGAACTAACTAAACGCAAATACTTGTTGTGAAAACACTGCAGCCCCAGCACAAAAACCCCCACCTATTTATCCCTTCTGCAAGGATAGCATTAGTGAAAATAATTTTGGCTGGTCAATCCTCAACAAGAAAGTTACTTGTTCCAGGAAAGAGTGCTGAATTCTGCAAGGCTAGAGTGTATAAGATAGAGGTTATATTATACGTTGCAGTCAGTGCATATGTTTAGGCTCACCTTGGTTAGCATTTGCACCCTGAGGCAAAGCATTGGTTAAATTGGGCAGTTCGTTTCCATGGTTTCCATCTTCCCAGGGACAAACATCCACACTGTTCCATTTTTTCAGCTGTTTTAGCCAACTGGACTTCTGCTCCAACTTGCAGTGGGGATTTAAGACTATACACATCCACAGAGCACCTGATTTTAAAAAAATTGCTAAATTATGTTTTCTATTAAAAATGCAACAGCCGATGACTAATTGCAAACTTCTGTACTGTAACACTTTTTCTCCCCTCAAAGACTACTCTGCTTGCTTCCCAGCTACACCTAACACCTGGCAGAATGAACTCCTGACACAGATCTTGGAGCTGGCATGGCTCATCTGAACCAGTTGAAAGATGGTACCAAGCCAACTTTCTCGATCAAGGGCATGAAGAGGTCTTTTGTAGGAGAAAATCAGACTTTGCAAAGTATGGCTCATCAGACAGGAACATCAGTCAAAACCAAATAAGAATTCACACAAAGTTACAGCAGGAAATGATTCATGTTCTTTTTCTAATTTTTGTACTAGAGACATATTGTTTTCTATAAACAAGGTCTATGTATCTTTCAGCTTCATGTTACAGTAACAAAAGAAGTGTCTTAGTAAAACATGTATTTTGTAAACATACACTTCCACACTTGGAACCTAGCAGAAGTATCGCTGATAGTATAACTCATTCCCAAACACATCTGGGTCGCAGAGATCCACTGAGCACTGCTTTTGTGCAGTCTAATAGGAATAAGATATTTTTACTGCAACTACTTCTGTAATTTGGTTATATGAGAAAATTTGGTTTACATTCTCTGTTTATGGAGCTCAAAGAAACAGCTAATTTGCACAACATTGCACACATACCATCACTTTGGAACCTGCTCCTTGAAACTATATAGCAGGGCAGGCACAAATACATCAAGGTCTCTAGTGACAATTTTCAAATGGAAAGATTTTTCTGTAAATCAGCTGTCCCTTCATCAGCATGAACTTCTGACATAAGTATGAAGACATCTGAAAGTGCTTTTTAGCAACAGTTCATTTGTTCATTAAGAACGTTCCTAACACACTACAAGTGATTTACAGAATATGCTTAAACTATGCAATCTTCATGGCAGGCTGACAAAAAAAATGAATAAAAATGCAGCTGGTTCTTCTAGGGAAATAATTCTCACATTCAAGTACTCTTTTGCTAGCTAAGAATGTAAAATGGATATGCAGAGCACAGGCCATCACATTACATTCATTCCTACAGTAATTCAGCATGTCGTATGCCACAGCACACGAGCCAGTGGAAACACAGCTTGATCTTTAAGGTTGTAAGCCCCCTGTTATTTAGACCAACATGGAATGGGGAAGTAATATCAAAGAGATCTAACCACAACAAAATATGATACGTTACAGCACAGAACAGAGGGACACTACACTGCAGATTGTTACTGTACAGTAGTTAAATAGAGCAAGTTTAGTACAGCAAGTGGGTTTTGTTTTGAAGTGTCTGAAACTTGCCATAGGAGTGAATAAGGCCAATACTATTCTTAAAAACTTCCTTTAAAATCAAATCATACACCTTTCTTTAGACACACTTGCCAACATACCTCATTCTCCAATCAAATTACAACTGGTTCCTGTTATTACTGTTATTAAGCATCAATGCATTCAGCACTGCTCAAGACAGGGCAACCGTATTCCTTGCAATATTCAAAACAAAACAGAAGACGGGGCAACACTGGAAAGCCCCAGAGAATAGTTAACTTGGGCCTAATTATTTATTTTCAAATTCAAGTATCACTTGAGAACACTAAGGAGACACTGTACCTCTCAGCATCCAACAAAAAAACAGCCCATTTAATACTTTGTAACCAGATTCCCAGTGTTTTCAGACTGAAGCAAAAGCAAAGTGGAATACTTTAACTGCATTTGGTAAGTATTTCAATCATCCAGCAAGGCAGAACACACAGTACTAATTACACCATGTCCCTACAGAATGAACAGCCTTTTCTTCTTCCACATCTCAGAAACACCACTAGAGACAAAGGAATTCACTTTTCTTCAGAAGCTCCGCTATGCATGTAGTACATCTAAGAAGCATGAGAGGGGAAGAAATACGCCAAAGTACCAAAATCCTTTAACAACTTCTTTGGCTTAAACAGGGAGACCACCTCACACATAACTACATTGTTAGCAGCCATTGTTTCAGAAAACCAGGCTGGTTTTATGCAAATGAAGCTCAGGGACAAGTGTATTTCTAATAAACCTCACAAAAAACACTTGAAATTTCAATAGGGCCCAACTGCACCCTGGTCCCAGTGACTTCAGGGCAAGTGGCTTGCACATATGAGATCTCACACAGCTTTCACGGGTGCCTGATTCCATGCAGGAAGAGCAGTGTGAGACAAAACTCCCCCACAAGAAACGAAGGGAATGGAAACAGCCTCAGGCTCAGCTCCTGTAGTGCTACAAAGGCTACCATCTGGGAGAAGGATGCATAATGCCAATGACCCCACACTCTTCAGTACTGGGTTTTTTGGTTTGTGTGGTTTTTCTGGTGTTTTGCTTTTTTTGGTTTGTTTTTGTTTTGTTTTTTTTTTTAGAGGGTGTGGGGGTTGTGTGCTTTGTTGCCTTTTTGGTTTTTTGGGGGGGGGGTGGTGGGGCTGATGTTTTTTCTTTTCTTTTTTCCTCTCCACTAGAGTGTGCACATTTGCCTGTATTCATATTTCTTCCCCCTCCTACTCCCTCAGCGCCTGCCCCCTCCCCTGACATCTGCTTCATTCCAGCTCTTTCAATTCACTGGTTCCTGTCCTGCTCCTAGTGCTGAAAAGCTCTGAGGAAAATGTTCACTTGTGCTCAGATTTTTAGCACATGCCAACTGGAAAGAGCCTGGAGAATACTCTTTGTATTTTATGCTGCTCAGCGGAAGCTCCCCTGAACTGGCCCTTTAAATGCCACTACCAATCTGAAAGTTTACACTGGCCTCAAACAAGAGATTCTCTATTTTCTGCCTCATGGCTCACATATGGGGAAACTGCTGACCACGCTTATCCATTACTACAGATAGGCTTAAGGAATAATGAAGGGCAGCTCCTTGTAATTTGTGGGGAAGGTATCTAAATCCATTTCCAGTGACTTCAGCCTGGAAATGCTGAACAACTAATTGCTGTTAGCAACAGTCTATGCTCAAAAGAAGTTTCCTAAATTAGACTGCTGGCATTCTCAAGTTTACCTGTTTGACTAGATTTAATGATATCACCAATGCCACTTGCAGTATGAATAAATGCCTCATTAAATGAAAAAACAAACAAACAAGCAAACAAAACCCAACAAACCAAACCAACAAAAAACGCCCAAAGACTAATAAAACGCAAATCCCAACCAACCAACCAACCAACCAACCAGAGAACATGTTTCTGTTTGTATATGCTGTAGCTCTAACCAAGCAAGGAGAGAGAGTTTTCATACTGGTTCCCAGCAGGTTGACACATCTTCCCTCCCTAGCTACATGCTGCTAAACCAAAAGTAAACTTCAAATTTTGATCCCTTGACTCTGACTTAACATCTTTCCAATACCAAACTCCTCCCAGCACAGTGACAAAGTTATCATAACCCAATATACAAAAATTCTTCTCACAGAAGGTAACTGGAAAATAAGACATGCCGTGAATGCAGTTTAATATTAATTTCACAAGGGAATGAATATTAGAATTGCCATATCGCAGTAGGAAAATGCCTATTTTGATTCAACACTAATCCTCTTAACTGTGAAAAAAACAGCTTTGCCAAAACAAATCTGTGATTCAGACAGCCCTCTTCTTGAAAATGCACAGTTGTCTCTCATCTTTAGTGTGCCTCACACTATGAAAAAATAGGTTATATTACTGTTTTACACAATGCATGCCTTCCTGGTACCTACAAGAGAACATCAGTGTTTCTCAGTAGACACCCCTACCTTTGGATTCATGGCGGAGGAAGTGACAGTGTGCGTTTACATTGATTAGGATATACATATACAAATTGAAAAACATTAAAAAGCACTCAGCCACTTTAAAAGTAGATGTTGTCATAATTACACATCCTCTCTATGCGTGTATTCATCAAGCCAAAGGAAGTGCAAGGAATGTATACAGACTCTCCCCAGAGTAAGCACTGCTTAGTTTTCATAAACTCCATTATATTTTGCTTTTGCCACAGTAAATGGGAAGGCGGTGATGGAAACAGTTTAAGTGGGGTGCTAGGACACTGACCATGACTGAAAATCCAGTGTACAATTTTGTTTGATTACAGTCTTCCCGAGAAATCTGCTTTTCCTAGAAATATTACGCTACCCTGTCATGGCTGCTGTGTACTTAAGCTTGGTTCAGCATTTCCTCATCTGTAATACCTGTGTAATGGCTGAGACTTGCCCTTTACTTTAGAATTTTGTATTTAATGTACTTTAGATCACACCGTTAATTTGCAAAATTAAAATTGCAAAAAACCAGATGCATACTTACAGCGATATTTCTCCGCCCCTTCCATTAATGCACATCTCTCTCAAAAAATAAAATCCATTAAGCTACCTGGTTAGTAGCATACTTCAAAGAAAACGGAGCCAGGTAATCAAGATAATACCTTCTGTGCAACAGACAGATCAGCTTTGGCAACTGCTACACACTTGCCACTGCACCCATTTGAGCCTAATCAATTCTATTACGAAAGCACCATTTTCCAGCATTGGAAGTGCCAGAACAGAAAAAATACTAGGAGGCAGAACCTATGACCCCTTTAACTAGATGAGTCAGCAAAGGATTTAAGTGGTTTACATTTGTTTTTTAAACACTGGGATAGCCATTTGGAAACCTCGAAGAAGGCAGTGTGTGGCACTTGTTGATTCTCAATGAGAAGGACAAGTGCCTTCAGAATGACTGGCAATGCCACCTCCTTCCTGCAGGCAGGGAGAAAGCTTTGCCAGAATAAAGCATAATCAGGAGTCCCACTGGAGAACACTCCAATTAAACAGTTGCTTTTATGGAATAGTAAAGATAGGCGAAGCACTTCAGTGCTGTTCTCTCCTTGGTAAGAACCCCAAGGAAAAGTGCCCTCAGCATTCAGTTGGATCCAAGTTGCAATTTTATTAATAAAAACAATTCCTTAATGAATTCTGGTTTCTCTGTGTGGCCTTAAAAAAAGAACAAAAAAAAAAAAAAAAGGCCTTCTATGGGTGCTGTGTTGCTTGGAGAACAGAATGTTTCATTTTGCTCTAATTCATTCTATCACTGAATTAAACTTTGACGTATTGGTCTTGACAAGTGCTTCATACTGATTGTATTGTGCATGATAGTATAATCACTCCCCATGTATTTCACACTAGCTGGCTGATTAATGCAATAGATTACCTGCAGTACTGATGGCAAGAGAGAATCACTGCCCTTCAGCACAATGAACTCCAGATGTGCATTAAGAGTGGAGGTGTAACCCAGGGGCAAAAAAGGGACCAACTTCTTAATTTCCTCTTTCTCTCTTGCTGCGTACTGCTGGTCCAAGGGTTAGAGGCACACATGTATTTGGCTGAAAGGAAATGGGTGTTTAGATACTGAGATCCTACTCTGAACTATCATTAGCTACTAGTTCTGATCTCTATGTGCCAACTAATAAAAAAACCTCATCTTCCCACATTTTCAACTTTCAGCACAATGGAAAAAGGAACTAACCAAGCATTTCTATCATCTTGCATAAGCCTGTTGTTCCAGTTATGCTTTAAAAACTTGCATCTTTGCAGACACTCTGCCACTTGATAGAAGATTTTCATGCAAAACCAGACATTTACTTGAAAGGTACAGTTTACAGTATCATAGCCTAAGACTACAGTCTCTCAAAGAGTTATTCAGGATCTGTAGCATATTCATTAAATGCCCTTCTATGCGCCTATAGTACCCTATGCACCTGCACCTGACCACTGTAGCAAGGCATGGGCTATTGGTTTACAAAGCTAGAAGGAAGTATTAAGCACCTGCAAATGAATCCCCTTGATTAACTTCCCCAATATTCACAAAACCATTCATTTGTTCATAAACCATCAACTGAAGGTAAAAGCATTGTTAATACTACCACAAAGAGTACAAAAATCCTCCTTTAAGAGCATCTTAACATGATTATTCAGAGTTTAAAGCAGTTGGCAACATTTAGCTAGGTGGTGAGCAAAGTGTGTTCATGCCCAAAATAGAGATTGGATATTTAAGTGGTAACACACTGAATAGTCACAGTCTATTTTCAGAGACTGTTAACAATTTCAAGAAGAAAAGTTAATCTGACTAGAAACTATAAATACACTAACCTACCTCTATTTAAATTTATCATTGTGATGAGTTCCTCTCATGTCTTTCTATCATGATGCAAAACTGTAAAGTTTGAGAAGTTCAAACAAAACAAGATATTCCTAATGAGTTAAAAATAGCTCTTTTTCTTTAACCTTCCAGAAAAGTGGACAAAGTGCAAACACTTTCTTGAATAGGGGGAAGTTCAGAAAAATGTGTAATTGCCACAACTATGCTCTCAGAATGTAAGTAATGCACATTAACTGACCAGAAGAACCCCATCTGATTGTCTAGCCTGAATGCCTACCCACTTTCAGATTTCCTGAATTACTTTCATGTTTCAGTCCAAAAGTGATTGTTGAGTTTTACAAAACCAGCATACTTCAATTAAGACTCCTAATACAAGAATCTAGCACAACTCCTGGTTAGCTGATCTTCTGTATGCCTACCACAACTCAAAATTCTAACCTTATTTCTAGTATCAATTTTCAGATACTTTTTGTTTGCTTGACAGAAGTGCCTTCCCTATCCATTTTTTTTAGTCTATGCAGGTATCTTAGATTACAAAAGTATCTTCTTTGTCTTGCTTTGACAGACCTGTGCAGACTGAGATTCTTGTGCCTCTCACTTTAAATTACTTTCCCAATCTTTCAATTATTTTCCCACTATCTATTCAAGACAAAAACCAGGAAAATATCACAAGGCTGGGCTGCTGGACCACAGTAAAACTCAGAGAAATCACTAAATATTTATAATTGCTCTCCATAAACATATTACCTCTCTTTAGCTGTGGTATTCACTAGAAGCGGTTTTGGAAAATTAAACGGAAGCTTTATGTTACCGAAGAATTAAAAATAAATAGAGGAAGGAAAGAAAATCATGCTAGGTACCAACTTGGGCTCATAGTAAAACTGCCCTTAAATCTTAGCAGTCACAATTCCACAGTTAAGGCCACAATGAATTTTTCACCAGTTCTAATACAGAGCAATTTTTAGGACATTTATAAGTAATTCAGTTCAACAGCTTAGGAATAAAAACTTCAAAAACTGTTTTAATGTGGGTAACTTCAAGAAATTTGGCTCCCACTGTGAAAGCACTTCCTAGCCAACTGTACTAAGTAAAAACCCAACCTTTCTGCGTAGCATTAAAAGTAAACCATTCAAGCTACGCTTATAGACTAAAGTTAATTACTTTCACCATTATTCCTCAAATCTGATAAATACAACAGGAAAGAACATCCTCTCTGGAAGTAGCTTCCACTTACTGCCAGACTCTGGTCTCACATAACCTCATTTCAAACACCATTATGGCACATACCAGTAATGACGGAGGAACAAAATAAACTTCAGAAGATAGACAGTACCCATCACTGCAGAACTGGAGTTCGGCTTTATTTACCAGAGAAATGAAGGTGACTGCAACAACTGAGACTCGGGGGCCATGACAGAATTTTCTTGAAGTTGTCATCCACAACTCAGGCTTTAGAGCCTGTTTTGTGATGCTCAGAAACGCAAAAGTACTGTAAATTTAGTGCCTCCAATAGCACAAATCATTCAAATACACTGACATATTGACAGTTTATTCTGTGAAAGAGCAGATGTAACCTTAAGTGCATGAGTTGAAGGCGCACATCTTTTGTAACTGTATGGCAACCACACCATGGCAGCTAAGGCTAAACAAAAGAAACAGAACAATTGTCAATTCAGGAAAGACAAACTACCGGATATGATATAGTCCAAGTATGCGTAAGATATCACTCTATCTAAAAGTTCCACAGTGAAAGGCCAAGGGAAATGGTGCAAGATGCAGTGCATCCCACCTCCTATGGAACATAGGTCCTCTTACAGATTTCACTTCAAACAGAAATATATTACATGCAATTGACTAATCTAAACTTAGAAATTTGAAGCTAATTTTCTGTAAGTGCCGCGCACTAGTACTCTCCTTAGATTTAAGACAGAACATGGAGTTAGAATCTGGGATACTCAAAGAAGTAATGAAAATATGGTAGGAGCTTGGCACTCAAATTTGAAACTTTGAGCCTTGCTGTAGCATTCTTGAAGTACCATAAAATGTGGGGCAAAGTGAATGTTTCTACTGCATAGCTGATCCTAAAACCGAACTGCACAAAGTACACAGCTCCAGAAAAATGGTATTAGAGCACAAAAGCTGTAAACGAATGCTTAACTTTAGTGTTTGTTTTCATGGCAGCCCTGAAGGCACCCAGAAGGAATTCCTCTAGGGGTATATCGGCAAAAACCCTAGCTGCTTTTGTCCTTCCACCACCCCACCACCCCCCCCCCCCTCAAGTATTAGGCAGAGATAATTTGTTTAAAACAGCTGGCATGTCTCGTTCATACAAGTTTGTCTCTCTGGTTGTAAAGGGAAGGAATGCCTGACATTGAAATATAGCCAGAGAATAGCTTCATTTAGTCAAGATTAAAAGAATGAAACATTTTCTAGAGATGAATACAAATTGTTTTATCACAAAAATTCAGAGTGGTTTCCAAATAAAAAATAGCATTATTTAACACTCAATCATTAGTTTGCTCATAGCAAAATGGTAATTAAATCTCTCTTAATTAATCTATAATTATTCCTTGCCTAAACTCGACATTTAGAATTAAGATGAGGAGCAATGTGTTACTAATAAAAATGTACGCATGATATTCAGGAAATATATTGTAGTATTTCTCTGCATGACATGACCTTTTAACATAATATTTTAGCTTTCGATTTTAACTAAGAAATGTATCACTAATCTAGAAAGTGGAAAGAAAAAAAACAAACAACCAGCAAATGTGAACTCAAAGTAGACATTCAGGCTTTTTCAACATTTAAAAGCAGCTCACAACAGGGCAAAATGCTAGTGAAAAACTACCAAGTCAGCCACTAGAACTACGAAGGAAAAGACATATTATTCTGCTCAGGAAAATACCTTTATAACAATAACTCATTTAGTATGCGTAACAGAAAGGATTCTAAGGATATCACTCAAGAAAGCTTCATCCCATGAATGAGGCTCTGGCAACGTCATGAGAGGTTCCTACGCTTGAAAACTTCAGATACCAGCCAGTGGTTGAGGTAGACTAGAGAAGCGTATGCACTAAAATGTGGAGACCACGCAGCCCTAAGTACAGAATATCTTTTAAGTTCTCCTCAAAATCATAAAATAAGAGGACTAACAGAGAGCAGAATCAGCACGATGCAAACTGAGAACATATTGACCAGTTTTATCCACTGCCTTGCAAGAGCTCTTTGGACATGCCCTCCTCCCCATTGCATTTTTGTTACACAAGAAACTAATCTTTAACAAAATCTAGCTTTCCCCTTTAAGCACTTCTTAAATATCAAAATGGAGAAAATCTACTAGAAATGTTTGTTATGAAACATGCAAATTATGTGAAGTTTCTTCACCAGAAAGGCAAGGAGAAGGATATAGACACTGAAAATGGTAGTTTGCCAAAAAAAAAAAAAATTCTGATCCTGCAATCTACATGTTGACAAGCTGCTGGGGTCCATCACTCCACCAAGCAGTAGATACTTGTCTTTGATTCTTCTACTTGACTGCTTTCATCAGATTAAGCATCTGGGATTTAATTTAACAGTTTCAGCTTTATTAAGCTGTCACCAGAGCAGCCCCACTTTGATAACAGTAGCTGCTCCAATTATGGCTTGGTTTAGGGTTGACAAGTATAATGATTCATTCGTGGCACATGAGAAGCAATAAAAGGTTGTTTTGCATTACAGCTTTAAAAATGTGGGTACTTTTTTCATTTAATTTGTCACTTAGCTTTTGCTAAGAGGACATTTAAATTGCAGCAAAAGGCAAATGGGGCTTTTAGTTTAAATGTAATCCCCATATTTAAATGATCTGTAATGGCAAAGTGTTTGAGTGGGAACACTATTGTTTCACAGTAGGCCCTGATGGTGACGTGACATTTGTATTCAGGTCCTGTATTATCCATGTGGCTAAAGGGCTTCCAATTTCATTTCACAGCCAGAAGCCTGCAGAAAACACCAATTAACTTTCAGATCCCATTTGCCAACAAAACTCAGCCTCTTCCCAGTATCTGGCATCTGGCAGCGCTCAACACTTAATTCCAAAGCAGAGTCTTGCAGCCATCATGATCCCTGGACTGGGGCACAAAGTCAAAATTTTCCCTTTTCTTAAGGAAATATTTTCACTTTGATAAAGAAAAAGAAACTTCTACTTAATTTTTCATAGATGAATATTAACAAGTGACTGCTACAGTAGTAAGATTGCATGGTTCCATTTTCCCTCTAGACTACAAAGAAGGTTAACTGACCTTCTCTTCAAATCAGAGATATTAGCTCAACAGGCACCTGCAGATATTTACTATGCATTTACACGTTCCCCCATTTCACCAATGCAACTTAATTAAAAAGGCAAACCAAGGGACTTTAGATAATTAATCATTCTGATACACTCAAGTCTCCAAACATAGTCACCAAGAGTTAAACACCTAAAGACCAGCATCTGAAATTTATCTATAGACACCATTTAAACAGCAACTACATGAAGAATTCCAATGCTGTTCTGAACTCTGGAAAGCGTGTTCATGGATTAACTTTGGCAAGCTGGAAGTGCTCACCAGCATGTCACTGAAATTGCATCTAAATTCTTCTAGTACTAAAAGTCTATAACCAAGCCCTATAGCTTTGACCTTTAACCTTGATCTTTCCAGTACTACATCTCTGGAGTTCTGCAAGTACCATTTAGCTCAACCAATTCTTTGATGTACAACAGGGCAACCTACTGAACATAATTATTATATTCTTCCTCATCATCTTTATGAACAACTAGCTAGTTATATGTAAGGCTTCTTTGTTGACCTGAGGCTTTTGAATCATAAATTGCTTACAGAATTAGGACTCTGTATTAGAAAACTGCCAGGTTCATACTCAGATGAGATAAATTTATGGGGTTTGAGTGGGTGTGGATTTTTTTGCTTGGTTGGTTTTTTGTATGTTTCTGTTGTTGTTAGGGTTTTGAGGAATTTTGCATTTTAAATCAGCATCTTCAAACATGAAACCCAATCTGACTTGTACTCAAGTCAACCATTCACCATAAACTTCAGCAGGAACTCTGAGCAGAGCCCAGTGTGTTCTTCCAGTACCTTTTGCCAATGCCAGGCAGGAAGCATCAGTTAAGTTCTAATGAAAGGCTCAAGTGATCCGGTCAAGGAGCAAAGCTGAAGTTATTTAAGTACACTTAAAAACCTATGCCAAGATAGAATTGACAAAGTGGCCATATGCCTAGGAGTTGGCAGTCAGCATATCAGAGCAAGCAAGCCAGCCTTTATTAAGCAGTCTGCAGTTACATGGTTTTAATATTCTAAAATCCTCCATAACTGCAATTCTAAATTTTTACCTACCTGTGAAATAAATGATAAAACATTTTTTTTAAAGACATACGTATATACCACTCCCAGATTACTATGAACACATAATACAAAAAGTTAAGTATGCATCGGCCTGTCTCAGTCTCCTTATTGATATTTTAGTTCTCTGACATCACAGAAGATGGCAAGACAGGAAGCCAACATTATTTTACAACATAATATCATCCCCTTAAACCAAGGGTCTGAATTATCTCTGTCACTACTAGCACAGATTATATGTTGCCAGGGCCAGCCTGCCTTTCCTTCTGGAGCTTGCCATTTAACTCTGGTCTCCCTTAAAATCTCCTTCAACTTTTGTACATTTACTTTATTTTTCCCCCCCTGTAAGAGACGTACATTTCACCTGGAAAAAACGAGGTGAGTGATACTCAAGGTGAAATCCTGGGAAAGAACTGACAGCAGCTTGTGACTTTCACACAAGGTAGGAAGGAGTCGAGATGGAAAGATTCATCCAGTCAGCAGCAATTCTGAGGGAACTTGCTAAGTATGAGGGAATCCTACTGGTCCGCTTGAAGAAGCGGACAGTTTAGCAACATAAACAGTAGCTGGAAGTGGAAAACCCAAGATCTACTCTTAGGCTACTGCCTACCTGAAGAGATTGAAATGTATTTGCAATTTAAACCATGGTACACAATCAAAATATTTTGATACTGTCAGAGGCAGCAGATTTGCCTCAGACTGCAAACACAGTAGCTGTAGGTAGTGGTGAGGCTGGAGGTTCCACTGATACTCTTTGGGAGTGGCATCTGTAATGCTGATTAAACTAAACTAATCAATTCAATTACTTAAAATTTATTTGATGCTGCAGGCAAGAGATATTCCATCTCCTCTACCTTCAAACACCTGCTGTCAAGAAAGTGATGTTAATATGAAACTGATGAAACATGAAGAGGAGCTACCAAGAAAATTTAACAAAACCTTTTATGTTTATTGGCAGACTTGTGGTAAGACTGCTACAGGTAACAAATGGAGAACACACTTCTGCCTCTCCCACCACCTACAGGTTCAACCCACATAAGCAATGAAGCACGAGACCCTCCGGTTTTCAGTATGGTAGGATGCAGTTTTGCTGCGCACATGCCCAGCTAAGCACATGCCCTTGCTTGGCAAAACTGTTACTCCTCAACAAGTCAAGGCATCATAGAAATGGCATACTAAAAGAATTGTTACGCTTGAACACAAGTAGTTATATCTACACTGCCTCTGACAGAGCTTTACCTGTTTTGATATAAAGACTTCCCATCACGGAAGTCTATAACTTAAACTAGGCTAATAAATCACTAGCTATCTAATGCTTCATTTAGAGTGAACATCATTTAGGTTAATAGGTTATATCCAGTCTTAGTCCCCCAGGTCAGTACACAAACAATCATGACCAACTTTTACCTTCAAAAGTGGAAAATTTAGGCTTTGCTTCTTGACACTTCCTTTCTAAATGAGTAATGTTATTCTTGCTTGGATTTAATTTCATTTAGCTGATTTTGGACCTTTAGAATATACCAAGAGCATTATGGTCTTTGGCTCTCTTCTCTGCAGTGTTTAGATAATGTCCCACAAGGGATCATCTGTAAGGTTTTGTTTGTTACTTAATGCTCCATGCCACATAAGCCAGGCATAGCAATATTGACCAGAACACATCTCAAGACAAAATCCTTTAAGTCTAGACTTGAAATGACTTTCCAGAATGAGTGAGAGACCACAAGTAACACTCCAAGATTCGTGAACCACAAGCCGATTTCGGCTGTGTGCATTTAGCATGTTTTAAGAAAGCCTCCAAGGCAGCATCCAAAAGCTTACTGCAGCTAAGATACACACATTAATCCCTTCACTCATAAGCTCAGTGTACGATGCCTTGTAGAGGAACAAATTATTTACCACTGTATTTTAAATAATTCAGGTTGCCTATTATCACTTATATCTCCTACACACACTCCAACTAGCTAATAGTTTGTTTCAGTACCTTATTCCTAGAAACACAATGCTTGTGGTTACTCAATAGTTTTTGCACTCACCTACCTCCCTTTAAAATTTTGTTGACATTTACGCTCAAGTTGTTTTTAATTTCCCCTCTTTACCACAAATCCTATAGCTTTTGAGAACTTCTGAAACACTAGTTAAAAACTGAATTAGTGAGTTTCTGGAACACTCTAGAGCAAGTGTCTTCAGACTGTAAAGGAAATGTTCCTTTCCCATTTCAGCCTGCGTTCCTCTCTCTATTGCGCAGACAGGTCATGTAGCTGGTCACAACTGACCTTTCCTGCAAAGCAGTGTTAATTGTTCCAGCCCTCTTAATTGATCTCCTTTCCTACTCAGTAATGGACTTCTACTTTCCTTTGTTGCTATTTTCTCATAGTCTTAATGAATCTTTTTGCTTTCTATTTCTCTCTAGTTGTGAATTGATTTCTTCTTTTAAACTTTTCAGTTCAGCACTAGTGGCTTATATACTTACCCTCAGTTGGGTAGCTGCATTTCCACCTTTTGCTTTATTCTTTTTAGATCCTAAGGTACTTACAACCCATTGCAATTGTACTTGTTTCATATCATGCCTCCTCTCCTCCAACTGCAATTGTCTCACACTGTAGATCAGAAATTCAATTTCACCCAACCATAACTGAACAAGAAGAACTGCAGAAAACTCTAACCTGCTTTACCTGGTACCACAATAAAGTTCTGTCCACCCCAAGTATGTAATTGCTTCTTCATTATACACACGAACAACTAAATGATTTTGAAGTCTGTGCATTTACCCAGTTCATCCCAGAGCTGCCTATACTTGTCAGTCATTGCAGTTCCTTGTTGTCTCCACTGTGACAGACGAGGGTCAGCCATGAACTGTTCTGTTATCAACGTCAACATGCGGGCTCCATTTGAATCTCTCATCTTTAGCATCTCTCGCACCTAGGGAACAAGTCTTTTAATACAAACTTGAAAAGATAAAAAAATCACAGTACAGACAATATGCTGCAGAGTAAAATATTCCACCTATGTTAAATAGGAAATGTAATTTATATATGCGATGTGAAGTGTTTAAGAAGAAAATATAGTCTGACTTCCCAAATATAACAATTTTTGGTTGCAGTAGCCTATTACTATAATCAAAGACACTTCTTCCACAAGTGTCTTTATACAGGTGTATTATGCAAACTGCTGCAAGACTAATTTCTACAGGCTTCTCCAACATTTTGGGAGTGGGAAAGAACAGAGCAGCAAAGCTGCAGATGGTTGAAATATTACTTCATGTCCTTACACTGCTCAAGACACATCAGATTGCAGACCATTACTGTACAACATGCTACTAAGGTGCGATCATGTTCCCAAGGCTTTGTCTTTTTTAGAACAACAGGACTCTGAGCAAGACTCAAACAAGTGCTGACTGGCTTGGGGAATGGGGGAGGAAAAAAAGGGAAGGACTAGAGCACTCAACACACCTTTGCAAAAAGCAAATTGAGCTGCTTCCCTGATCCGTGGTACCCGCCCTGGGAGAGGAAGAGTTTAACCTGTTCTTGGACTTGTTCCTCGTCCAAATGCCAGCGGTTTTCATCATATATGCTAGCGCCCGCTGTTGGGTCAGGAGCACCTGCAAACAGAATGAAAAGAAATCATTACATTCTATATCAAGAAGAGAGGTTAATGGGTCCAGGGGAGAGGACTACTGCAGAGTTTTCTGGATTTTTTTTAATGTTTTGGCTTTAATCTAAACATTCTTTAAAATAGACTTAATTTCTTCTCAGCAGTCTTAAGCACTTGGAAAATACAGGCTATGAAAAGGTACTTAAAAAGAAATTACAACAAAACATTAAAATTAAGGTGAGTTTTCTTCCTCCCAGGCTCAGCAGCTATACTAGAACGCTTTTACAAAGAAAATCAGACTTCATATAGTATTTCTACAAGTGTGATGTTAAAACCACTCTCCCCAAAAAACCTCTGTAATTCCTGTACCTTCAGCAATCTTGCCCAGGTTTAAGTGACTGCTAGTGAGTGCTGCTATTGATGAACATGAGGAAAATCATCACCTCGGTGCCTTTGAGCTGTGATGGCTCTGCAAAGCTAAGCAAAGAGTAAAAAAAAAAAAAAATCCCCAAACAAACCCAGAGTCTTAAAGTATTAAATGCATTTCCTTCATAAATAAGAGTTACAGTTGTGTAAGACTTGTGGGGCTTTCAAAGGAGCATTTTTGCACACGCAATGTCATCAGCACAGAGTAAATTCAGTATTAGCAGAGTGTGAACTGAAGTGACTAGGTTTACATCAGGCAGTGCTTTGGCCACAGGATGCTTTAACTCAAATTTTGCAGTCAAGATCAGTGATTTCCCCCTGGTGGCCTCAACTAAAGGCTGACAAAACTAAACCAAGTTCTTGCACCACCTAACAATCTGTATTTTTCTGAAGAACCCTGTACTTTCACTGGCTATTTTTTTTAAAGGTATTCAAATTGAAAAGGTTGAAAAGCACTTGTCTAGACTGTCAGAGAACCAACTCCAGGTAGTGCCTCACCACATCAGATGTTTTAAGCATGCCCAAGACGCAAGCTAACTTGACTTTTTGATTCTGGGCTTGTCACAACTGTGTAATCTCTATCTAGGTTTTGAGAAGAGGTTAAAAACTGAATTATGTTACACAATCCATCACTTTTAAATCCGAGTCCATGTTACCTCTGCAGGAAAAAAAGAATCAGAAAAAAAAAATAAATAAAAAAAAAAAAATACTGGCAGGGAGGGAAATTTACACAGTCAGATTTGTAAAAACTTCCTTTTTCAAAGGAGCCCTGAGAACCTGGAAAGCAAAGATAGCTGCAACTCTTCAGATGTTCAGGAATTAAACATTGATTCAAGCCTTCATTTCACAATTGCAGCTCTGCCATCTAAGTGAAGCTTTTAAGCAGCCACAGGGAATCCTGGAATCTTTGTTCAATGAAAATACAACCAGAAGATGCAAAAGGTCAGAGGGATGTCTTGTTGCCTGTTGCAACATGTTGATGTTGTCTGTTGCAGCAGCAACCTCCTCCAACTTCACAGCCTAAGGCTAGAAATGCTGCACAGCAGTGCAGCGTATATATCAACACACACACATATGTAGATTAATTTAAATTAACAAGGAATTGTGTCTTTGAAGATGTGAATGAACTCTCCTGCCTTCCACAGGAATAATAACAGTGTCTCAGAAGACAGGAATCAAGCCCAAGATAGTACAGCAACCAAGAACCGAAAAGCATCCTCTTCTGTCTTAACCGTGTTAAGTTTTAAGGTGCTTTCAGTCAGGTATATGAAACGCATACTGGTTATTTTTCAGTTGCAAAGAACGAGATGAAAAGGGAAATCAAGCCACACAACAACAAGCAGAGCAGCTGTTCCACAGACTGAGGTTTGCAGTATCACCTTCCAAATAGTTTAAATATTTCATTGCTTCAAAACACAGAGGAATGATCTGTGAAAAGGCAGCATATAAAAGTACCAATATAGAAAATAACTTACATGTATCGCTCACTTCAATGGAGATCTATTTTTAAATAATCTCAGTATGGCCAGTTTTAAACTGAATTAAAAATAGCCCCAGACTCCTCAGCTAAGCTTCCCTATTGCGGGGAAAAACAATTCCTTCTGTAACTGTTTACATTTTTATCAAAATCTCATCAATTTACGCCAGAAGGTTAAATTTCAACACAGCTACCACAGATTCTTTAACAACAGTATTTCTTTACAGGAAGAAGGGCATCTGCTACCCTTGGCCATCCAGTGCTGCCCCCACCAAAGCCTCTTATTGCACCATGATCACAAATATACCTTCCCCAGGGTCCCTGCATCACTATACTTACACCAGCATTATTTTCATGCTAGTAAGCTAAAAGACTGAAGACACGAAGTCAAGGGTCTGAGCTCCCTGATGCTGCTCAGCACAGTATTACAGATACATCTTTTCAAGATCACTACATTCACTCACAGACAGTTAAACATTGATTGATCTAGCCTGTCTCCTCTCCCACTGAAATGCAGATCCACCTGGAGCAATGGACAGGATTTCCACACTGCCACTCTCCTTCTGAAGACAAGAGACCAGGTGAGTAGACAAGCTTTCTGAACAAGGAAAAGGAGGAAGCTGCCTTTGGAGTTGCAAGATGATGCCCTAGGAACTGCCATCAGGAAGGCTCAGGCTCAATACCAGGCAGAGCTGAAGGTTCAGCCCAAAGGCAGTGCCTTTGCTTGGGGTGTAGCCCCAAAGGGGCACCACAAGGCATCAGCAGACAGACAGTTTGGCTGCAAAAGGAAATGAGCAGCCCTGAAATAAATCTCTGCATGACAATTTGGTACCAAGACCCAATCCTGTTCCTTACTTGTAAACTGGGGAAAAGGATCACTTACGTGCTTCAGAGGGATATCATGAAGGTAAATTAGTTCACATTCAAACTATGAAAGTGAGAAGCACTGAATAATTATACTAAATATTAAAACCTATAATTAAGCTGTGTCAGTTTATAGACACTAACACACTAATCTCCTCCTTCCAACCCCTGGCTTTAACTTCTGTCATGACTGGTCTTCAAAATAGGTTTTACGTCACGTACTTACAGCTAAATACAATAAATACAGTATATAGATACAGCTATACATACTTATGCATGCTCTTACTAAAATTACTAAATTGCAATCTTGGCAATCAAAGCAGGAATATTGTGCACAATTCTGCAACACCTAAAAAAATTTGAAGACTGGGTAACAATCCCTTACATTTATGGCCGTAGCAGGTTACAATAAAATATATATAATCAACTCCCAGGTTGCAAGAAGCAGTAACATTTAAAAAAAATGAACACTTTGATTATTTACATAGCAATTTTAAGAGCAACTGCTTTCAAAATGAGCAGCCATATTCAAGAACTGGTGTTGTATACTGAGAACTTAACCTTGGAAAGTAAGTAGAAGCAAAGCAAGTAGCACTGACTGAAATAAGCTAAAAACTGCCTAACAACTTGCAAACAACTTAAGAGCAGATCAGCAGTGAAATCTGGTTAAAACAACAGAAAGTAGTTTTTAAGACGAACTGCTTCCCTGATAAGTATCGTATTATAAGTATATATTACAATTCGTAAGTATCACAAGAGCTGTCTTCAAATAAAACCATGCCCAATTGCTCACTCATAGCCATACTGAAACCTCTTTGAACTTAACTTTATAAAATTTTTATTAATTTCATTATAAAGGTGAACTGTAGATCAGTTAGATTTTATTAAATGTCATCTCATGGCAGCACTAGGAAGAAGATATGGAAAAAAATATTACAAGTAAAACCCATGACTTAGTACTATGCAAAGACTGAATGGTCACAGCCAGAAACCAATACTGCTGTATGCTGATTCACAACAGAATAGTAACTGATTTTATAAATTTAGCGTGCTCAGAATTATTCTAAACAATAACTATATAAGCCTGAAGATCACAAAATTAATGACTCAAAAATATTATTACGCTTTTTGATTTATTTTTACGCCTTTGAGTCCCCAAATGACTCAAAGTTTAGACATAAATCACTCCATCTTACACTTCATTTGAGAACTCTTTGGTGGAATATAACCCCTGCTCATCAGCACACAGCAAACAGCAACTGCTGAGAAGCAGCCAATCCTATCAATGGAAAATACAGAGACGGGACAGGTAACGCTAAATTGCTGAGTAAAGTTAATTAAACCACAACAAATCTTTAACTTCAAAAAAACCTCTTTCCCTTCCATCTGCACATACAGAAAAATACATCAATTTATCTGCTCTGATGTCAATATCTAACTTCTCCTAAAATCCAGGTCTCACGAACACAAAGCAGAAAGTTTCAAAGTCTTTTTTAGTAGATCCACAACACACTGTACTCTGTTGTTCAGCCCCATCCTACCCTACAACTTTCCACTAAGATCCCTATAATTTCAATTGAAAACACTAAGTTCATTTCAACAAATATTCACCTGTACCTCAAAATTGCCCTTTGGAACTTAAACCATAGAGCAACCTTGCTAGATATTCTGAGATCTTATCTTACAGCCATTTTTTTGATAGATGTTTCCTTCCTGAATACCTTTACTATCACACTCCTAATACACATTACAGATCAGTGTTTCCAGAGGATGTACTTAGATCTACCCAGGTACCTCTGCTTCCAAGAAGATGAATGTATTTAAACTGCTTTCTCCCGTGTCTTCCCTCTTAAATTTGAGTTTATCTTCATGTGGTTTCATACTAGTGACTCGTACTGTGAGTCAGAGAATCAGAGAACAGAAGAAAGTCTGGAGAAATCCACATAGTTCTTGTAAGAGCAGAGATTGCAACAGCAGGACTAAACATGCGGGAAAGAAATAGCACAGCTTGAAACATAAAAATGAAATTGGTTTGCTAGGCTGCCCTTATACCAATAAAAGGCAGACCATTTCACCCTACGCACATGATAACAAATCAATGTTAACACGAGATTAATAGGCAAACAGACCTTCTCCCACCTCACATCTTGCAACTACTCGAATTCTCTGGAACATGCTTTTGACCTTCCAACCAATTTACTTAAGTATCATATCTAAGAAAAGAGAAACCCAAGATGACAAACCTGGCTGTTAGTCCATCATTCTGACTGCTCTCTTCCTAGCTTAACCCACCTCACAGCTCAATCTGCTACAATTGCACAAAAATTAAGAGGGGAAAAAAACCACCTCAGCTAAGGTCCTAATCTTCCTCCAGCTTCCTTGAGGCAGCATCCCCAAAATGAAAACCAACACGAAGCCAAAAGTTATGCAGTGCAGACATCAGAGTACCAGTATGAACATCTACAGCTGTCATCAGTATATAAGGTTAGACCCCACAGATCTCCAGTTTTGAAATGAACAGCAAGACGTTGCTGTTGCAGTGTAACATGAGAAAACCAGAACACAACAAACCTTCTAAAATGTAAGAGGTGCTTTCGTACTTTAACGATATTCAAAGCCCTCACATAATGTAATCATCACCAAGAGAAAATTAGCATGGCAAATACAGAATTCCAAATAAATCACTCATCTCTCCTGAAGTTATTGAATAGACAGCACATTCCTGCTCTTCTAACAGCATTCTCTTATTTTTTCCTGCAGTAAGGTTCAGTCATGAAGCAAGAAATCATATAGCATCATTTGTATTCACAGAGGAACTCAAAGGAATTTGTAGCTCCAAAACTGATGTCATCAGTATAAGTCACTTCACTACTTCCCCCAGTAACCTTCACATGGGAACTGATCAAAGCCAATCACTGACTGCTGCATAAGGCAGAATTTCGAGCAAATGAACAATTATCCAATTCACCTTTTGTGAAAGGGAAGTGCTGCAGAGTTGTTCCATCTCCCAAGCCAGCTCATAAGCAAGTCAACAAAATCACTGTGCTCAGGACTCTTCCAAGCCCCGGATCACTGTTATGTACAAATAAATAGCATTCAAGACCTGATTTCTTTTGCCTGTTGCTGAAAATGTATGATAAATAGAACTAGTATGGCTACCGTGAGAGTAAAGAAAAGATAAAAAGTTGTATATAAATGCCTGAAATTAGAACACCTCTATATAACAGTGAAAAGAATTTCCAACTCCAGATTCAGCACTTGCCTTTAATCAAAGCTGTTTCTGGTGTTTCTGCGCCAGGTTTTCTCTTGCTTTTGTAAGCACGTTTGTGTAAGTTCTCCCTCTTACTTACCTGTACCTTCAAGCAGTGCTCGAAATAATTGCTCTACAAACACTGTTCAGTAAGGTTAAACTGTTCAAAGCAAGACAGGTCTACAAGACAGTTTTGTATTACAGGCTGAACATCTGCAGCACAGCAGACGTGACAGAGTGAATAGTGCCCTTATGTTCACCAGCTTATGCTATTAGAACCAGAAACAGATTTCTTTTATTTATTTTTTGGAGATTTGGCTAATTTTATTATTTCTAATTTAGGGAATTTGATTAAAGGTCAAATACAGTACAATCCCAGATGAATGCTGACTTGCTACATAATCAAAGAAACTTACTTCTTCCTTAAAAGGCTCTTGTAATTTTTTAACATTGTAAACATATTAACAAAAAAAATAATCAGGCCATGGTTTTATGGAAGTCTGATAAAGTAAAGCAGCAGAATACAGATCCGCTTTTATAACCCAGCTTTCTTTCATAACAGCAGTTTATTTTCTTATGCTGCCACAATCTTCTGCTGAATTTTTTGGTATTTACCAAGAAATACCAACAATGATGACATACTGCAGTCTCACTAACTAGGAAAACAACTACATGTGCAAGAAATATTTTAGTTTTTTGGATAATTTTAACCTACCCTACTCATGTTCACCATGAAATTTCATAACTGATCATCAACTTAAGTTTTTGTTTCCTATTCCTTTTGCTATTTAGACTGTGACGTAAGCATCAAATACCTCTCTAAAAAAATACTTAGAATACTAATGAGTAATGAGATATTTTGACAATAAGAAAATAGCTGACAGACTAATATGCCTATGATTAGAATAATTACAGACTTAAGGCTGATCAAATTTAAGCACTCTGCAACAGCTTGTCATTTCTCTTACATTAGCCACAGTATAGCTAATACAGCCATATACAGCCATCATTTGTCCTTCCTTTCCCATACTGCCTTCTTTTTTTCTAATCACCCTTGACTGTTTCAGTCTTCTGTGCCACACATACTCAACATAATTATTCCTTCCCCTTAGGTTCATAGAACCACAGAACAGTTAGGGTTGGAAAGGACCTTAAGATCATCTAGTTCCATGTTCAGATTATTACCAACTCATGTGATACACGCCTTCAGCTTACAACATCTGAATATCTTCCTCTATTGCTTAATATCTTGTATCTGCTTTAGTTTCCCTTTCTTTCCACCACCACCAGGCAGCTCTGCCAATCACCTTCTCATTACGTTCTGTAACAACCAGATCAGTCACCTTGCCTCTGGCCATGTCCCCATAGCCCCCAAAGTCAAGAGGGAACTGCTCCCAAGATTGACCTTATTGCAGCACCACCTGCTTGGACCTGCCAGAGTCACTGGACTCTGAAGAGAGGAGCTAGGCTGCATGTGAGTCCTGTTATTGGAAGGATTACCTTCTTTTGCTCTGCCTACACTTTTTCTAACTCACATGCGGTTTTCTTTCTCTAGTGTTAAGCAGCTTGGTTGTGTTTGTATGGCAAATTCTTGGGAAGAGTCGTCATCCCTCCTCAATATCTAACACAAAAGAACTGTCCCTGTCAGTGAACAAATCAAAAAGGTATTTTTAGGTATTCAGGTAACTTACTTCACCCCTCTAAGCTGCCTTTACGCTAACTGCTCTGCTCGCCTGAAAGGATACTTCTACCAGGTGACCTCACAGGAACACAGGACTCTAATAAACTAGCTGCGTCACCTCAAACTCAATTACCTGCTTTCAGTTCATCAGGATACACAGAAAAGCCACCTCAAAAGCTTCAAGTCACACCCAGCACCCTTTAAGAAACATAAGATGTTCGGTACAAGAAACGGAGAGCCATTAAAACCATGCGCAGCAGAAAGAGCAGGGAAGATCAAGACCTTTCCTAAAGCTGTAGGCTGCTGCAGCATTAACAGGACAACGGCACTGAAATAAAGGTTTCACGTTTCTCCTGACCTCATATAGAAATCAAATCCCAAAGTATAATAAAAGTATATCTGATGGAGGAAGAAACCTGCAACACCCACTTGCTTTTATGCTTTACAATTAAAACAAATTTACATAACCAAAATGTCTAAAGATTAGTTCAAGAAGAACAAAATAACAGAGAGGTACTGTTGGTTAAGTTGCTAGGATAGTTCCTTTAAGCAATGAGGCCATACAAAGAATACCACTACTCAGTTTTTTATAGCTGGAAAATACAAGCATGAAGCAGATCAGGCCACATATTAACACCACTGGAGACATCAAGTTCATTGCTTAGGAATTCTCTCTTTTCCAAAAAGTATTGCTTTCAAAACATATAAAAGCAAAGGATCAGTAACAGAATCCTCTTTAAGACACACCACAGAATCACAGAATAATTCAGTTTGGAAAAGACTACAGCAGGTCGCACTCCTGAATGCCACAAAAAAAGCTCAAAACCAAAGAGAAAATGAAGCAAAAGAAGTAAGTAGTATCAAACTCACCATGGACTTGATTGATTTCTGAATTCTGAGAAAGAATTTCATCTGCAAGTTTTTGAGCAGTTGGCAAAACTTCTGTGTGGTGCATTGTGATCAAATACTGTACAAATTTTTGTAGTTGGTCTCTGTTCATTTGAAAGAGTGTCTCTGAAATGGGAAGATGCAGTTTGACCTGATCTGGCTTGCGGATCCGGTATAAAGAGAGTGCCACAACATGAGCACAGTAAAATATGTCCTTGTTTCCACAGCTACAGGTCACTGAGGTAATCTTGCAACGATCAAAGCTGATAGCTACATTGCAAACAGTTTCTGGCTCCGATTGCATTGCAGGCTCTGTCACTGTGCCACTCAAGTGGAAACCTATGTGGAGAAAACAACAGAAAATGTATAATTATGTAAGCGCAATACTAGGTCTCATTATCAAGAACCTTTCACTTATAAAGGTCATCATGTATTTCTGAGAAATTATACATCTTAAAGAACTTGCTCTAATTATAAACATTATTAACCTTTTCTTTTGTATGCATCTCTTCCATCTTAAAACCAAAAGGGGAATCAAAAGCTACTTTACAAGCCCTCTTTGCCATTCCATCCCAACATTGATGAAAGTTTGATAGAAAAAAACCCATTTATTCAGTAAATTATAGCTGCAAAATCTTCATGCGATTCAAGACCAATGTGAAACTCCCAGTACCTCAGCCAGTTGGCAGCAGTTTTCCAAAGCCCGCATCAGACAACCTGCAACACCCACCAGCAGTTTTAACCATTCTCTCAGTAAGTAAGAGGGAGGTAGTGCACTCTAGTGGCACGAATCCAGGGCTCAGTCTCAACTCAGCCATGACTTGAGACACAAGTCAGGAGTAACCTCTTTGTTTTCACCTTTCTCACCACTGAGTTAATGTTAAAGCTCACCTTCACCCAAGCAATCCAGTAGGACAGCTATGTTTGCGTTACAGTTGTCAACACACAGGATATCAGATTTATAATACTGAATGATACATGCACTGCATTATGGTCCTGCTTTCCCTTCAGCATAACAAAGCACAAGGCAGAAGCTCTAGGTTTTCTTGCATTGTAAGAAGGTATGGCATATCATAAGAAAAATGTTTGCAAGGCAAGATGCACAATGTTGAACCAAGGTCTCAGACCCTGAAGATCAGACATAAACTCATATCCATTTGCACAACATGAAGGCCCAGGTTTGGTTCTCAACATTTTATCATTGAATGGTAGAATTCTTTTGAATTTTATGTAAGCATGACATCGATTTTGGCTCAAGCATTAAGTGAGAGGCATATATGGAAGGCAATACAACCAAATTTCATATGCAATATCAATATTAAACAAGCACTGCATATAAAATCAGGGACTGACACTACAAGTAAGGTGTTACATTAACAACTTATTATGGAGATAATACAAAACCATAGCCCCTCAGAGTATAAAACTGATCTAGTATTCCTGAAATACCAGAAAAGTGTACAGTAGGAAGCAGTATCACACGAAAAGTAAGGGGGAGGGGGAGACCCAACGCACCCCTCCAAAAAATCCTCCCCCCCAAACCCTAAGTCTAGTCCACAGTGTTGTCTCCAGTTGTTTTAAAAAAGCTTTTCAAGTTGCAGGAAACAAAGAGGAAAATCTCATTTTTTCCCATCTGTTCACACTACACTTCAGAGCAGGCTGTCCAGTCAGCATCACTGTTTGGATTATATTCAGCTGCAGTATTCTGATGCTGTACCCTGAAGAAGGTCATATGCACACAGTAACCTCAACTTCGCAAGACAATGCTTACCAAACAAAGTAGCTAAGAGTCAATGCTGAAGAGGCAGTAGGCTGCAAAGTGCACACGGAGGACAGAGGGTGGAGGAAGAAGCATACATTATTCTTGGTCTTGCTTCCACATAACACTTGCACAGAGGAGAGTAGAACTGCCCCACACATCATGTGCTTCTCCCTCTGCCTTTCCCTTTGGTTTTAAGTAGTCATTGTATGCTTCTGTAAGTGCCTTCTATCAAAACAATAGCCTTTGTTAAAACATAGCCAGCTCTATTTATGTCAGGTAAATTCCCAGTAAGTGAAAACTGCATTCATTGGTGGTCACAGAGAAACTGCACAGGAGATTTTTCTCTTTAATATCCCTTTCCTATCAAGCACATATAAAACTGCCTCATCTATGAGCTGAGGAAAAGCCTAACACAAACACTGAAAGAGCCTGATCCCACTCCTTCCTACTGTCAATAAGAACCTGAACTCCTATTAATTCCACCAGCAAAAGGCCCAGTGAAAAAATATCTACTAAAATTACTAAGAAACCCAAAAAAACACCAACAAAAAAATCCTACAACCTGCTACTCAAAGAATACCCTCACCGTTAATTTGCCAGCATATAACTCAAGCATTCAAAACTGCCCTAATCTTCCTGGGAAGACAAATATCTCCAGAAATATTTAGTGTTTACAGCAAGCCTGTCTTTGAGTCCTGACATTGTTCAGATACAAACACAGCTCGCTGCTCTCCGTCTTTTTCCACTGAGATGACTTGAGAATTCATGTTATAAGCAGCAACATTTAAAAAACACACATCCTGGTCTAACCAATGACAGCACGAATACAGACAAGTTACCTGACCTATCCTTCTTAAAGTACAGAGATTTTAAACAAAAACCATCAGCTGCCCTTGCAAGCCAACATGTGGAAGCTCTGCATTAACTATACTGCAATGATGTACTATGCCTGGCAATTATGAAACACTATTTTCCTCCTCTTTTCTGTCTGTGCCTTTAAATAAATAAATAGTCGTTAGTACATACGACCTCTAAGGAGATTTTACCACAGAGAAAACAATCCAGGAAGTTTCAATTCAGAAGGCCTGGTAGGGTTCCTGTAATTTAACCTACCGGACATCAGATGCCACCTTCTCCATGGCCACCAACACTGCAGAGTACTCCACAGGGAGGGCTATTGCCCTCTTGCAGGCATATCCTTAATATTTTTTAACCTAACCACCTAATGTTCTCCAGCTAAAAGAATGAAAGTAGTAGCAGGAAAGAACATTGACGCACTGTGATTTGTTAGAAGGCTTTCACCAGTGGTAATTAATAGCCTGCTGAGAAGAGTGATGTTATGTGCTGCTAGAAGAAGGCAAAAGGAATCACCTGCCCAGAGTCTCAAAG
>JARCZZ010046295.1:0-10199 GCA_030323915.1 Brotogeris chrysoptera | reverse complement strand
CCCTGTGCCAGCGCCTCAGCACCCTCACAGGGAAGAGCTTCTGCCTAAGAGCTCACCTCAATCTCCCCTCTGGCAGGTTAAAGCCATTCCCCTTGGTCTTGTGCTTTCCTCCAATGGCTCTTTAGAGTGCAATTAGGGAGCTGCAGCAAGGTTTTCAGGAGGTTTCCCACATCCCACCTTGAGCGTGTCTTCACTTGATGAAGGTTTTCACATAACCCTTGCTCCAAACCTAGCCAGAGGCTTGGTCTGCTCACTGGAGATGGGGGAAGAGGTCCGTGAGTCAGTGGGGCACTGGGAGTTGCACAATCTGTGAGTTCCCACAGGTCACACTTGTGACAGGGGTAAGCCAGCTGGACACAGACTGCTCTCCATGGTCTGGAAAGCAGTGTCTGGATTGTGCAATTGGGGTCCCTGTGATGATGAGTACTTGGCTGTGATGCAAGAAGGCGCATGCAAGAGAGGACTCATCCCAGGAAGCTCATGCAGTCACCCGGGGGTCATCTGTTGTTGAATCTCTTGTTATCATGAGAGACAATAAAACCTGCAAATCCAAACCAAATCTCCTGTGCTGCCTGGGTGGCAGGAGCTGCTGGGGACTGCGATGTGCTCCTTGGTTTGGAAAGCATCAACATCAATGTTACTCACCATCTAGCAGGCAAAGAGGAGCAAAGGAGCTTCTTAAAATGGGAGCAGCTTTGCTCCGTCTGTGTCCTCTCCTTCTAATCTCTTTGGGTATTTCCATTTGCCTTTTTGCAAGCAGCAATACCTTGATTTCTCTTACTCCACTCTCAATCATATCTAGCATCTCTGACTATGAAGTCCTTCTGTATCTTCTTCCCCAACCCAGATTTAACCTCTTCCTGCAAGACAACAGTTTGTTCATAAAACATTTCCTTCCTAAGCCAGTTCCTTATTTAGGCAGCTGCTTTTCTCTTTCTGTCTGTTTACTGCAGACTTTGTGTGATGGCAGAAACCTTCACAGTTCTGCTTTTTAGTTTCAAACCTAGCAGCGCCTTCTTCAGCCAAGGGAGATCACCCTTCCGGGGTCCTGCAGTTTATCCGATAGATCTTTCCAGTCTTTTCATTTGGGGTGAAAACTGGACTCCCATCTTGAGAAAGGAACTAGCTTTGGTTTCTTCCACCCCAAAATGATCGAGGGTAGGTCCCCAGCTTTGGGCCCTACGTTCTGAAGTCACCTCAGATCAGTTCTATAAGGCAAAGATTTCCTCCTAAAGTTGCAAACACCCCAAGTGAGAGGGGTGACACTTGCGACAAGCAGGAAAGCCAACAGAAAGCCAGTTAAAAATAAAAAGTCCCTGGAAAACAGCTCAGCTTTTTAGACATCCTTAATTTGGCTCCTTAATCTCTTTTTCCAGGCTGAAAAATTCCCCCAGTAAGAACCATGTCTCAGACATCAAATAGTTCCCCACAACTCTGCTTTACTGAATGTCTCAGAGAAAGCCAAGCGCTGCGGAAACAGGAGCAGTAATGTGGCCAGGAATTGCATTCCGTCTCCTGAATACCCTTTGCCACACTGCAGACAGTGTCATTTTGCCTTATTTCGGCAAAAATAGAGATACTAAATATACTCCTCACCTAACAAAAGACTGCTATCAGCACGTGCCAAAGCAATGAAGAGGGAAGACATAAGGAAATGACACTAAGCTCTATAGCGTTCTTCACAGTTAACTGGATAGTGGGAGCACAGGATTGGGGCTGTATCCTCAACTTTTAGAGCAGTGCATGGAGACTTAAGCATTAAGAGGAATAGGAGACATCATGAAGGAAAACAAAAAGCTTGGTGTATGGCTATGAAAATGTAAGTTTAAGTACAGTGGCTCTGTGAGCCAGCAGAGACATAATGAGGCGAACTTCTGGCCTTATCACCGAACTCTTACTGTACACTGCTCCATTAAAAGCAATCTCCTACTGAAGAAGAACGCCTGCCTCATATTAAGCTGTTTAAGTGGTTTACTGTAATTATGCTTGCAGATGTCTTAAGAATACATATGGAGGAAACTGCAGGTCTTTAATTATAGGTAAGCCTGCCTATGGTGCACTTTGCTCCACTGCAAATGAGCCTGGGCTGACACGGGAGCGACCTCCAAAAGCCTGTTTGGGGAAGCTGCTTTCCTGCATGATCTTTAGTCAGTCGCAATGGCAATGACCCTCTTTAAAAGCACTTCCTTGCCCCAGTGCAATAGTAAACCTCTGGCTTTCTGTTCAAGAGCTGATCTCCTCTTGGGAATGTCACTCTGGCAGGATGGAGGCACATTTAGCTCCTGGTTCTTCTTGCTGTAGGGATGAGTACTCACACCAGGGCCTGGTCCCATGGGGAAAGGTAACAAAATAGGGATGAATTTTCCCATCCCACTCCAAGCCCAGACCTACCGCTCTTTGAACCTGGTGCCTCTTTATTTTTACCATCTTTTCAGATGCACTTAGCTCATGAGCTTCCTGCCGATGGGGAAAATTGGCAGTTGTCAGAGCAGGTATCACCCTTTCCTTCCCCTCCCTTCTCTTCTCATGCTTTTCTACCTCCTGAATGAATCCAGCCTGGAGACACATTGAGTGCAAAGACGGAGCAGTGGTAATTCCATGGTATGTGGCATTATTATTGTTTACTTGATTCAACAAGAAAACCACACTCCCCTTCCCATCATCAGCTTAGGTTCTTGCACTCTTTCCCAGAGAATAGTTCTTCAGGGCAATGTCCCTGGCTATGCATGAGCATGCAAAAACATCAAGAGCGGAATTAAAATGCATTAACAGGAGCAACAACATTGGCGTGCTAAAGAAGCTGGTTAACTAAGAGCAGGGGCTATGTTGGAGATGGCATGTGAAGTGCTTCCTGTACATCCAGTTACAATTTGGCACTCAAATATTGTGCCACTTTTAAATGAATTTATACTTCTGTTACCCTGGCAGAGCACACTTACTCGACAAAGAAACTCAGTATTTATGCCATTTTCTGTATTGTTTGGCAGCTTGTGCTCAGACCAGGGGGTGTGGATGGGAGAGAGATGCTGTACCAGCCCAGATGTTTCTCTGTGGCTGCTGTACCTCATTCGCAAGAAGCACAAAAATGGACACACCTGAATTTACTTTTCACTTCTAGTTTTCTAATTGTAAATCAAGGGACTTAGCATGTAACGAGTTCATTAAGAAGATTAAGCACTTTTTTATTAAATTTATGAATTATTTATTAAGTATTTGGAGACAGCAAATGCTATACAAGTATCAAGAATGTATTGGTCATATGAAGGTACTTTGTCACTTGGAAAGCACTCTGAAATGACAGCTTTCCCCTCTCTTCGGTTACCTGTGTGACTCACAGATGTGGCAGATACCCCTTTATTTTGCAAAGAAGGGGTCCCACACTCAGTACCTTTTTCTGTCCCTACCATTGATTTCCCTTTAACTGAGCAGCCCTGCAGGGAGAGAATCTTTCAGGTTGCAAAATTGTACAACTCCTCATCGTTGTGATGCTGCAAAGCAACAGGAAGGAAAACCATTTCACTGGATTTCGGAGAGACGGGCAAAGTGAAGTGGACACACAGAAGCTGTTAGCTGGATGGCTGGAAGCACAGGGATATGCAGCCAAAGTGATGGGAGCCATAGTTTTGGGAGTTTTGTGGTTTTATACTTACTAAGGCAATACAAGCCCTATCTGAGGACTGGTTAGTGAGGCTGGACTAGTGAAGTGGAGGCTAAGTCAGGATCCCGCTCACAGGGCAGCATGCAGAAGCAATAATCATGACACCAAAGGATTTCATACCTATTGAGAAACCATCTAGTAGGTCACCATGTCAGCTAGAACAGTAATAGTGGCAGCTAACAGTGATGTGCTCCTGCCTGTGGCAAACCCATCATAATGAATCTGTGGCTTGGGGGGAAGTTATCATAGCAGTCTCTTCTTTTATTAAAAGAAAATAAACTAATTAACAGGAAGGAGACACATGTGGAGAGACCACAGTAGATGGAAAGAAAAGGGGGAAAAGGTTAAAGGATGGTTAACAAGTTTAAATGTGTTTCCAGACTCTCTTGGAACTGGATGAAAGGCGCTGATCTCCTCCAGGCTATTCTCAGTGGTTTTGGTTCAGGGCTGAGAGGAGCATTACGTAAAATATGCTTCCCTGAAACAGTTTCACTGTTTCACCATTTCCTGACCTTAAAAAGCAGAATAATGTAACTATTTTCATTGATTGGCCATAGTGATGTCTATTGACAACTTGGAGCTAAGGCCTTGCCCATTGAAAGGGGCCCTAAAAGTGATGCATAATCAGAAGGGGCCACATCTTTCACTAGACTGGGTTATTTCCAATGCCAGAGTACACTTCTCAGTGTGAAACTTCTGTATTTTGTGTCGCCTCAGTCCATAACAAGTGTTAATCTTCACTGGTCACTAACGGAGGAAATGTCCACAGCAGATGGAGAGGGGTACTGATGAGACACAAATGCTTAGACTAGACACGACTCATATCTCACGCTGGTTTTTATACTGCTATATATATAATACTTAATGTACTGTAGACGGATATGAACTTTTTAATTCATAGGAAGACATTCCCTATACTTCTCTTTAACCTGAGAAAAGTTAACTACTTTAACATGGCAATTTGAGTTCTCATTTCCCTGAACAGCATTTGACAAGAGAAAATTATACATGTGTGTCACGGAAGCAATTGTGGGATGGAGACCCATGCTTGCTCTCCTGCTTCTGGCAGAAAATGATAATTACTATGTGGAAAATCAGTTAAAGGACAAAGGCAATGAAATCTTCTGTCTTCTTGGGATTTGGGAAGTTGTTCTTCAGGATATCACTGCACTCATGAGTGAGACTGGGTTGCATCTGAAAACAAAGAAATATTGGGGCAGTTTAACTACCATACATTGTCTTTTAAATTGAGATTTTCTCTTTTAAGTTCAGCTTTCCTGTGGTTTTCATTATAAGTAGTTCTCCCTCTCCCTTGTACTTTGTTTCCTTGCCTGTTGCACTTCTGATGACCAGAAGTTGTAAATAACTCAGGATCACATCTGGTGTTGCGGTGAACCATAACTGGATTTTTTTTCCTGTACCTGGACAACAATGGAGATTTGGAAAAAAAGCCCCACATCATTATGTGCCCACAGTCTTTTCTACGCAGGAAGTTGCTGTAATGCCAGCTCTGCTCATTACATTTCACAGATACACTAAAAGCATTGGCTATTAACAGGACAACTAAAAATTCCTTGGCAGACAGGGTTCCCCCAGCATTTACCTTCCTTAGCACAAAAAGGCATATCCAGAAGCTTTCTATGTTCAAGATTTTATGATCACAAAGTCATCTGCAGATATCTATAAAAGTAATGAACCATTTGCATGTATCTGCTGTATAAAACCATTTCCTTTAAAGCAGTGATGAGCTGGAGAATGGTCCAAGTCATGCTTACAGCGCAGATGCAGCAGTAGAACTTAGAAGATTTCTATGCTTCACTGGAGTTTCTCCTTAGCCTGCTTATGCATAAGAGGAAATGATTCTCCTACCTAGGGAAAAAGTAAGTAGTTCTTCAGCAGTTCATGCTGCGTGTGGCTTTCTGAAGTTTAGATTGGAATGTAAGTGAGCAATACTTGGAATGAAAAGTCTAGCCTGGACACCTCATCAAAACCAAGGAGCTTGTCGTATGGGAGTTTTAAATTCAAGTCCATCTGTAATTTTATCTTCAAATCTGCAAGCTCATGGGTTATGAAATGACAGAATCCAAAAACGCCTGCAGGTTTTCAAGCTTCGGCCTGCGTTTATTCCCACATCACTTTTCATGGAAGTCAATTGAACCCTCTAGTTTCCAGAAGCACAGGGAAAAGCCTTGTGTCTAACAGTTAGGGTTTGCTATCAATCAAATGAGATATGGGAGGCAGGGATTCAATGGAAATTTCAGAGCTGGGTCACATCCTATAGATATCACCTCCAACTGAGTTGTGCCTGGAGTTTCTCTCCCTTCCCCACTTGAATGCAGGCTGCTACCAACTGGGGAAGTTGAAATGAGGAATACAAACAGATTATGTTCATTCTGTATAGAGTTATCCTTCTTTAGTTAAACAGAATCCCTTCTCCTCATCTCCATCATCATTTTTGCAATTATGTATGGTATTTTAGCCACGGTTTAAGTGAGGCAATGGCTTTTAGGGGGAGACAGTTTATCTTGTATTGGACTGCTGTAAAAGAACAGATAAGCACCCAGGCATGCAAGGCCAAATGGTCACAAAGGAATTGCTTATTTGTAAAGTTTGCCCTTTCTCCAGCTTTGTTAGTTTGCCGAATTAAAGTGTTTTTCCTTCAAAAACTTGGCTCCCCCTGAAACGCTTCACACAAGTCAGGGAATGGCAGTCTGGATTCCCAGTCAGGAGAGGCCCATGGACAAGTTTTGAAGAGCTGGAATACCAGCCACAAGCATGAATCATGTGTAGGTCTCATGGACTCAGACAGGAGCAGGTCTGGCTTTTTGGCTGCAGACGTTCAAGGCCATTCCTTGGCAGCGTTACAGGAGCAATATTTACCCAAGGATGAAGCACAACTTTGTCAAAGCATTTGCACAAATGAAAACCCTTTTTTTCCCTTGCTATTATTTATAATAGCAGACTGAAAAAAATACCCCAAAACAACACAAAGCTGGTTTTCCTATGAAGGAATTTTAATTGGTGCTCATGGCAGGACTACACTGTGGGTCCTTTCTAACGGACGCAGGTTCTGGGTTTCTTCCTCAGACACGGGGCAAGTAGCTTGTTACAAGTTTTAGCTGAGGAAAAGCGACACTGAAGAGTGGTGAGTTCTTAGGCTTGGCATACTTACTGTCTTGCTTTAGCTAGTTAAACAGTATCTTGCCATCCCCCTGTTAGTACAGTCCCCCGTGCAATTCTTCAATGACTGCAGATACTCCCAGTATAGATACCTGATGAGATGCTCGGTATCACCCTTCTCAATGGGTACATCAGCTCCTTGAAGTTCTTACTCAAATATTTATGCAGCTCTCTCATGCGCAGGATGGACTTGGAGGTTACTGATTGTGCCCCAATATCCCAGTATAATTGTGTAGAGTGGTTCTAGTCCATCCCTTTTCACCACTACAGGAGCTTGCTGCTGTAACTCTGCTTAAGCCTTTCAGTATTGAAATAGAAATAATAGCATAGGCTACGCCTTGTGTGAACTGTGAGAACGAGGAGGAAGAGGAAAGTATCTTTTCTTCTTATTAGGAATTCTGTATTGGTAATGAGAAGCAGTGGCTTTAATACAGGGAATTTATGCTGAGTGATCTGTCTCTGCTGAGCTGGGGAACAAGCCGTTTCCCCCTCCCCCCATAATATGAGACAAATGTATTTTGGCTTCAGGCTGATCCCAGAATGCATGATAATGTAGATAGAGATTTCTTGAATTTAATTTCAGCTCTAAAAGAAAAAGGAAATGTCTGTATTTAAAGTCTGCACTCACATGTGGACCCTGATAAGGTCTGTTGGTACTGCATGCTCCGCTGGCAGCTTTGTAATACACAGGAGATGCACTCTATGCACCAGAGAACAGATAAAGAACAATAAACTACTAACTTAACTCTCCTGATTGCTCTACAAATTAACATGAGAGAGGCATTACATAGCTTTCTGAAAAGGATAATCCCATAGGCCTCGATCAGAAATATATTTGTATACCTTCATGGGCTCATGATGGATGAAAATAGGACATTATTTGCCGATGCCTTGGTAGCTGATTAGAGCTATTTAGAAAACAACAGTTTCATTTTGTAGGCAAATGCTGGAATTTCTTAATTTCTTCTCATTCAAAACTGGAAGAAAACATTCACTGATACAATAATCATCAAGAAGCAGTACTGTGGTGTTACAGTTTAAAAAACCCAAAGCAAATGAACAATGAAGGTAGCATCTGATTGAAACAAAATATTGACAGTTTTGTTAGGCAACTAGAAAATATAGTCAACATTTATCTGTCATCTCAAACACTCTGCTGCTGTAAAACCAGAATTGTCCAGGTCTTGCTCCAGGTCTGTCTTAGCAAGGGCTGCAATGGCCACAGTACCCATGGTCGAGACTACATCCTGCAGTTTGTTTTTCTCATGCATTAAAAGAGGTTTTGGTGAATATTCCAAGAGTACCAGTATATTTCTGTTAGATGTGCTGGTATCTAAAGCTCTTGTGCCATGTACCCTATACAAGGGTGTATATCCATAGCTCTCTCTATATACACCCCCTATACAAGAGATGACTGTTGAATGCAGCAGGCAGATGTTCTTTCTATCCACGTTAGCAGTGCCTCGGGGAGCGGAGGGTGTAGTATGATACACAGTGAGATCAATCCTGACATGTTCTAGGGGTGAAAAAGCATATTTTGGGGAATCTCTGATGTCTATCTTTCTAATCCCAGCCTTACTCCCTCTGTTCAAAAGGCACTTTGTGTGGGTTTGATCTTGGCACTTAGATTCTACCTCACCCTTGCAGTGATGCAGTGGTGGAAATGGTGGGAGATGTTTTAGCATAAAGTCTGGTGAAGCAAGTCCCAAGAAGTCCATTTTGCTCCAGAGTTTCTTAAAATGAGGACCTTCATACATTTATTCTTGCTGACAGAGTTAGAAATGTATGAGGCTGTCGAAACCAAACTCAGATGCGATGTTGTGTCTGTCACCATGTTGGTGGAGTTTAGATAGGATTGAGAAAAAGAATTTGTTTCCTTGGTAGCAGAAAATTGCTTATTTTACAAGATGCCATGGAGAGTGTTATCTACTTGGGATTTATAGGGTAGAGGCTTTAATAATGCATTTCAGCAGGAAAGGAATATTTGTTTTATGACACACTTCCCAGGGTGGTGGTTGGCTTTTAGCGGCACTGTGTCTTGGAAATTAATAACGCACCTATCAGAGAGCTGTGATACCACTTGCCCTAGGGGCAGGTAGGATCTGCAATGGAGCTGGAGCTCAAACTGTTCCCAAGACTTGAGGCAGATGGGTTGTGGAGGCACCCCAGCTGCCAGGCATCCTGGTGGGACACTGTTAGGAGCAGAGCATCGATGCATTAAGCGTAGCTCATTATTTTGGACAGCACATCTTTGTGTGGAAATGCCATTAGGAACAGCAGTGGTGTTGAAGCCATAAAAAGCTGTTCCTGTAGGACAGTATCAGGATGTGGTCCTACGAAATAACGCTTGCTGACATCTGGTAACAACAGTGAGATAGCACAAGTATTTGAACCAAATTTAAAGAGGATAAGTAGGTGCTGTTGCTTTTATATTGAAGGCAGAGGATCAGAAAACACAGTATAATGTACAGTTATGTGGTGAGCAGCAGCTCTGTCAGCTGAGTGGAACTGACACAGCAGGCTGAGTGGGGGGGAAGGCACGTCGCGTGACAAACAGCTAACAGGAGGATAATACCAAGTAGGTGCAGAGAGTTATTTGTTATTTAATGAAGAGCCTTTCAAGGTTGGAAATATACAGTCTTTTCACAGTTCAATTTTGTTGGAGTACAAAATAGAAGTAGCCGTTGAGTACAGGGCAGTGACACGGTGCAAGAAGAAAGCAGTACAGACCTTGCAGACTTATGGCACAAAATTATATTGGCAAGGGAAGACAGAGTAAGAATACGAGCCAGCAAAGGTCAGCTAGGGCATAGCATGAGAGTGGTAATTAGGCCACTAATTAGATTCTTGAAGGCAGGCTGGGGAAGGAAGAATGCTTTACAGTAGAAAAAGGGAGAGAAAATTCCCAGCGGACCATCAGACAGGCATCACCTCTTCCCTTCAGACCAGTCTGCCTCATGATTGCTGCACCGAGCCAAGTTCTAGGTGAGATGAGGTCTGAGCGGCTGGTGGTGGGATAGGAGGACCTTGTGCCAGAAATAGGCACATTTTCATTGCAGCAGGTTCAGAGAAAAACCTGCTGCAAGTCCTTCTCTACTGTCCCCAGGGAAAGCCCTTAGTCAAAAGAAGTGGGATCAAAGCTGGAAGTTTATTCCTACTCCTCAAATGAGGAGTAGGAACAGAGGTGTTCAAGACAGGAATCATCTCTTGCAAGCCAGAATACCAGACTGGTTTCTATTGGAAGTGACCTTAAGGCTCACCCAGTTCCAAATCCCTGCCACGGGCAGGGACACCTTCCACTGAGCAGGGTGCTCCAAGCCCCTGTGTCCAACCTGGCCTTGAACACTGCCAGGGATGGGGC
>JARCZZ010046294.1:0-13716 GCA_030323915.1 Brotogeris chrysoptera | reverse complement strand
TGGCATGGTTTAGTGGGAGGTGCCCCTGCCCATGGCAGGGGGGTTGGAACTAGATGATCTTAAGGTCCTTTCCAACCTGAACTATTCTATGATTTTATGATTCTGCATCACATTGAATAAAAATTGCTTCCTTAAAAACAGTCGTATATGTTAGAATACAGATTCTATCCCAGAAAACAGCCAAGACACTAACAGAACAATTGCCTAGTTTTATTTTGATTTACATATCTTATGTAAACAGCCTGAGAAAGTAAAGTCTAAGAGTATAAAGATGATCCTGTGCTTACAGCAGGTTCAGAGCAGTTAAATAAGAAATCATAAATTCCGCACTTCAAACTAAACTACAACAACAGACAAAAACGACCATGAGAACGTTCTATCTGGAAGTCTAGGAGAAAAAAACCCCACAAAACAACAAAAAACAGCCAGCCAACCAACCAACAAACCAAAAACAAAAGCAAAAAAAACAAAACCAATAAGACTTCCTAAATCACTGCCCCCAACTTCCCAACTTTTACTTACAATCTGTAGATACTGTTTTTACAGGCTGGTTGCTCAGATAAACCCAGAAGACTTGGTTATTCTCTGCCAATTCCACTATTTTTTTTCTAGAGGTCTAGAGGCTTAGAAGTTCAATCTGGTTTTATTTTTCATCTTATAGAATCAGAGATTGGTTTAGGTTGGAATGGAACATAAAGATGAATGACCAAGACATAAACCAGGCAGGATGATGGTAAATTTCTAAGAAGGTATACTTTAGAAGTCAATCTCATATTCAAAAGCAAAAATTAAACCACCAGCTAGACAGAAAGGTAGAGAAGAGCCCTCTTTATAGGCTGATTGCATGCCATGCCATAGAAAAAGATAAAACAGCCTGTTTACACCTCAATTTCAAAACTAAATTGTCCTTTAACAAGAATGCATTACTGACAAACATCTAGGGTTACATTCTGTTCTTAAGGGAGAATCCTTAGGAATAATGTCAATAGATAAATCCAGCAGGTATACAGGCATATGCAATTTGTATGTAGTTGGTTAGTATGTTATAAACTTTATAAAGAGTGGACTTTTTCAAATGGATATACAAGTTTTCAATCAATGCTTCTGAGCTTTCTGGGACTTCTCCACTGTACTTACTGAATTGGTTAAATGATGGTATCAGTCAGTGGAAAGCACACAAAGATGGGTGAGAGTCTCAACTGAATCTTCTGCAACAAGTAAGAGTTTAAATAAGCAACTATATATTAAACAACTGTTCAATGTCACTTCTATAATCTTGTAGAATCAAGCCTGAACTAAAAAGTAGTATTGTGTATCAACTATGAATGGACAAATGTTTGCAAAATGCAGTAGCTGAAAAAAAGACTGCACATATCAGAAATGGAAAACAAAATTCAATTCCAAGCAGGAATTAAAAAAAAAAAAGTACTAAAGCTTACTGCTGTGGACAAAAAAAAAAAAAAAAATAATTTAAAAAATGAATTAACATACAGATTCAAGATTTTAAACAGGTATCCTTCAGAAAAAGGAAGCTTATAAAGACATATCAGAGAAAAACACAGGAAATTTGGGAAAACCTGAAGGTTATCTGGAATACCCAGTAGCTGAAGAAAAATTGCAGGTAATATAAGTATTGAAACTCAAATGATTTCTCCAAATTAGGCTTCCTTAAAGATTTCTTAAGATGAATGATATGTATTCTAAATCACTCTTCAAAGGCAATAAAAACATGTAATTAGAGGTGTCAAGTGGAGATGTATGTTCATCTCTATTATTGAAAACAATAAATGCTCTGGGAAGAACAAATGTCTGGAACTCAAACAAAATTCTATTTTCAAAGCATGCACCATCTAGTCTCATGAGCATCAAGATAAACAAGATGATTAGTGATAAAAAAAACCCAAAAAAGTATTCTGGAACTGGTGTTAAGTTTGATTTAGGCAGTTACATCTGAAACTTACTTCAAATCTTGCTCAGCATCAAGAGTTTGTTGATTGACAACTAGTGCAAGCAACTCACTGTGATAGAGAACCACTGTAGCCATTTGTCTTATGCCTATAGAGGTACATTTATGCATCTGGACCTACGTGCCAAAGATCACCAAGTTAGCTTTGACTGGATACCTAAGTCAGCGCAGCACATTAGGGACTGGGCAGTCATTCTGCTGGGCCTGCAAGCAAGATAACGTGAAGAAAGACAACAAAAGGAGAGGTACATCAGCTTTACTAAAAACATATTGAAACAGCAGTGAGTTAGGCAAAAAGAGAGGTCCTGCACAAAGTAAAGCAAGAATCAGCGCTTAGCAGGGAAGAGCATTAAACATAAGTCAGCTAGCCAAATGGCTCAAGAACTTTTAACTCCAGGATTTTAGGAAATGTTAAGTTAACTTTGCTGTCAGAGAAAGGCATTCACCAGAAAAGTATGAGCAGCACAGAAGAGCAAACTTGTATTATTGAGAAACAGCAGGGAGAAAAGGGGAGAAAAGGACTGAAGGGATTTACTTTAAGTTCAAAAAATAGAAGCAAAGAACTAAAACAGTCAGAAACTGACAAACACCTACAGTTAGAGACAAAGCAGATATTTTAACTGTTTCTTTTCTGACATCATACCAATACTGTAGTGAAAGCATTAGCAGATTATCCTAGTTATATTTCACAATGTAAATGCCAAAGGAGGTAATGGCCATGGGTACACAAGTATTTCGGTGATGGGGCAGTGTGAATACAAAATCCTGTGTTGTGTATATTTGAAGCATATTTATGAAAAGCCTGTATTGGAAAAGGTATATGATCTTAAGCACACTATCAACAGTTTCGTATTTTTATGCAAGAAGTAAAAGTCAGATTTTCAGGTCAAGAGACAAGATAGTTTGTGAAGGAAAGCAGGAAAGTAGAAGCATGGATGTGGAAATAAAAGGGTATGGTTCTTATAATCTGGTGTTAAAGTAGAGGAAAAGACAACTAAAATTAGAACAGAAAAACAGTAAGAGGAATTTAACAGTAATAATGGGAAAAAATGAAAACAAAAGAAAAGGAATAGTGAGGAGGAAATGAAAAAAGGTAGTGTTTAAAATACATGTTTAAGAGTAGCTGCCAATGGACAAACACATCAATCTTTTGCAAGGAACAATCACCATAGGTTACTAATCCATAGACAGATTTGACAAATTAACTCTGATAAGAGTATTAAAATCTGTGTGAACAATGGAAACAGAATTTTAAAAAGCTGTACTTAGCAAAAGTGCTAACCAAACCAATTGAAAGCACAGCTAAATAACAAGCCCAGAAAACACAGCTTGTGATAACGAGGATCCTGCCTAAGTTTACCATTGCTTCTCTCACAGTCGGCAGGTTCACTGGAATGACCATTAGCGTAAACTGTTGCCATCACTTCTGCAACTTCCTTCTTGACGCATGCCAGCAAACACATGGACCAATTATCACAAGAATCACTGCCACAGCTGATCATGAGCTATCTAACCCCACCTACCCTTCGCAACTATACTATTTACATGCATGTTATATATCCCTTTTTTTATGTACTGTCATACTTTCTATCATCCCTATTCTGCGGAGTACAAAGACAATGTACTTTTCTATACTAAGAGGCAAAACAGTGTGAATATTACCATTCCAGTTTTTCTGTAAACATCTATTTCTGTTTTGACTCACTGGTTTCAGACCTAACTATTCCTACAACTGAAAACTTACTGTGTTGTAGGGTTGGTTTTTTTGTTTGTTTCTTTTTTTTCTTTTTTTCCAATGCCTTTGCACATAAAGCATTAAATGTAAAGATTTCCTGGTTTGCATGTAAGGATTTTTTTTGTTAGAAGGGGCAGTACAGGGCACCTCCCCTGTTCCTGCTTAAGTTTTCTTCATTTCAAAAACGTCAAAGGCTTACTTTAGCCTTTGTCACCCTCTGATTTTTGTGCTACAGGGATACATATTTTTTGTATTCAGATGATTCACACTGATGTTAATGGGCCATTAAAAATTCTAGGAGTAATCTTAAATAATCTCTTTTCTTTGTACCTGAAGCTGAGCTAGTTCTTCCCTCTCGTAAAAGAGAAACAACATTCTAGCACAAATACTCAAAAAACATTTTAGGGATTTAACTGTAGTCCCAATGAAGTTGAAGTCTATTGAGAATTCTCAGTCTAGTCAACCTTTCATTGTAAAAATAATTAGTTTAAATTTTGTCACAAATGTTGACAGCTTTTCAAGCTGTAACGTTCATACCATAGTTATTACTATAACTATAAAAATTCACAGAGAAGGACATCTTTCAGGATTCTGAAAATTTCTTAGCTGAAATCCATCTTAATCACTTTGTCAGCTCATAGCAAGACACAACAAACTACGCTGGTTTTCATACCTCATTAACTATTCCTTCAAGTTCCTGAGCAAGTAAAGGGTACATCAAATTATAAACATATGCAACGTCATTATTTAGAAATTAAAATTATATTTAAAAAATAATCTTAAGTTGATTTTTACTTAGAGATTTAAGTAAATAATTTTAAATTTGACTATTTTCAAGCTGGACTTCATGCCACCAATCACAACTCTGTGTCTGGTGATTCAGCCAGTTTTCAATTCACCTCTGCATTCATGTAGTCCATACTTTATCAATTTGTGTGAGGATATGATGGGAGACAGTGTCAAAAGCCTTGCTATAGACAAGATAAGCAACATCCACTCTCAACCCTCATCCAGAAAGCCAATGAATTCACTATGATAGTCTATGAAGTCAGCCAGGTAAGATTTCCTTTCCCCTGCTTCTACCTCTTCTACGTTTTATTTTTTGTATTTGAGTTCAGTGGGAACCTTGTTCGTCTATGCAGGCTTCCTGCTGCCTTTGCTTGTTGGGATAGACTATTCCTGAGCTTGGAGAAGGTGATGGTTTAAATCAATGAGGGGTCTCTTCTGGACCCCTCTTCTCTCCAGGACTGTATGTATACTCTGTAATATACCACTGGTACAGACATCATGCAAATATATATGCAGTAGAGTGGATAATTAAGTATAATGGTCCAAAGTCTGATTCCTTGCTTAATGCATACTCCCAGGATGTCTGTGAAAATGGTGTTTTCCACTCCAGCCAAAATGTAAGTTTATTATGGGTATGGGTCTTCCTACATAGGAAAACATCATTCATATAAAAGTCAAACTGTGAGAATGCTACAATCGCGGATGCAAATACGTGACTTCAGAGATCATCTTCTTATACCATTATGGAAGAGAAACTAGACATATTGAAGATCTGACTTCAAAAAGGAAGGGGGGGAAGCATGTATAGGATTAATTAATTTCCCTGCTGAAGCCTCAAAGGAGTTCCTAATGAGTTTGGTTACAGCATAATTTTGAGATACCAGTATCTAGAAAGTCAACATAAGCACCAACTCTTTCCATTCTTCATCAGGAAATAAACAATGAACATACTGATAGGAGCAGTCCTACTGTTTCAATAAAAGAGACTATAACATTTCTAATACATGCATATATATATATTCACTCAGAGGTGTATATACCTTTTTTTCCCCAGACAAAAATACACATATATGGGATATACATAGGGTAAAGTATCTAAGTTTTATATGATCCTGTTATGATTGTGAAAAAAATTAGCTCTTTTATGATGATGAGTTGCACCAGTTTACCTTGTTAATCATGTTGTCAACTGAGAATACCATAGTGCTACAACTAAACTAGGTTAGTTACTTCAGCTTTTCATGTAGGGACCTTGGTGTGACTGCACGTGAGGACAGGAACTCTCATGTTTGAAATCAGTCCTACAGATTCCTATGGAGTTTTTTAAGCATTATGTTTCAGTATCCATGTTCTTACATGAAGACAATGCATGCATCAGATAATTGTTTTAAATAATTTTGAAATTACTCAAAATATGCAAAATATGATATAGCTGTTAAAGTGGTTTAGATTTTATTTCTAAAAGCCACTTTGAAGTTCATAAATTGCCTGCCAGTCTGTAAGTGAAAGAAGGCAGGTTTTTCTCCATGTTATACCACTGTATAATCGTGCAGAATTTTTGCTTTCTTCCAAGGGTCATAAAATTGGCTCCCAGCAAACAGAAGATAATGGGTATGACAGATAATGCTGGCAATGGAATGGGTTGCCCAGGGAAGGTGTGAATGCTCCATCCCTGGCAGTGTTCAAGGCCAGGTTGGACAGAGCCTTGGGTGACATGGTTTAGTGGGAGATGTCCCTGCCTACGGCAGGGGGATTGGAACTAGATGGTCTTAAGGTCCTTTCCAACCCTAACTATTCTATGATTCTATGTTCTATAATTGGTGCTTGCTGAAATGGCTCAGTCTGTGGCCTATGAGCTGAAGGATAAACCAACTGGCAACAGGAGCCTGAAGAATCTTTTTTACACTGAGTAATAGTTCAGATTGTCAGGTAAACTGGAAGATACGGTAGTAAAGAATAAGCCGTTTAAGAGTAAATTGGACCCAACAGTTAAATCCTAAATGATCTTGAGAGAGTCCTCATTTGTACTACGTAGCCTAATTCCTACTGACCAATTCCCCATTCATTGGCAGGAAGATAACACTCCAGGCTAGACACGAGTTTTTCATAGAAAGTATGCAATTAAGCAAGTGAATAAAAGAGAACTTTCAGGAGTCAAATAACAGAAACTTGCTCAAGTTAACTTAGGGTAAAATTCTGAAATAAACCTGCAAGGAGATTCAGGTTGCCTGGTTGCTTTGTCACACTGCCAAAAACTGGCAAGTCTATTCTCAGTTTTTCAACCAGGTGTCTCCATACAGAGCAGAAACACAGAACTTATGGAAACAAGCACTGTGGCATAAAGATATTCCGTCACCCATTAAAAATCAGGCTTTGAAACTTGTTTGAGGGAGAATTTAGAACAGCTCTTTTACTGTTAGGCAGCAGCTTTAAAACAGCTGAAAAAATTGCAGGTTCCCAGACTACAAAAAGGTATCAAAATGGTATTCAAAATGTCAGTGGCATCTACTTGATGAACTGTTTGCCCTTCTGACAGACAATTATGTACATTTTTGAAAAAGAGCTTTTAGCGTAAGCGAGTATTTATTAAAGGTGGGAATGTGATAAGAGTGAGAAATTATTAAAAATATCTAGGAACAGATTTATAAGTATATATCTCATAAAATGCAATTCTTAGGGAAGACATTATTGAATTGCAGTTACAAAATTAATTTTTCATTTTACATTATGTGTTCAACATATCTTAGGACTGGAACAGTTAATTGTTTGTGAACAAATTCAGTGTTTTTACAGTTAAAAGCAAAAATTTTTTAAAGTTATGGAGATAGAAAAGGGATTACTAATCATCCTGCTAACTGGATTTAATGATTGTACGTTGTACACTGTAACTGGATCTTAATGATGGATTAAAAACCTTTGTTCTGTGTGTACAGACTTCGTCACACCAAATTCTAGGTATTTTGGTGAAATGCCTAAGACAAGAATGTATTAGTACTAACCCTCCTGAGATTTCAGTGAGCAAAGAAAGGGATCTGCAAAGGAACTGGAGATTAACTACCCCTTGAAGGTGTCTCTCAGTCAGGTAAACAAAGATTCCAAACCAGTAATCCAACAGAGAAATGATGTAATAAAAATTTTAGATAAATATTTGCCAAACATTAAAGGTTTGAACTTTAGGGAAGCTTTTTATTATTTTTTAAGAAGCCCAGTCAAAAAAAAAAAAACTTCAGAAAATATAATTTGCAAATATATAGTCATTAGGAAAACAGAAGTTGGCATTATATGCTGACAATAGGCAAAGGCCAGCTTCATTACCAAGCTAGAGGAAGCAGGTAAGACAGCAACAGGCAGTGAACAGAGAAAAGTGGTCTGTGCTTGAAATGGTACAAAAAGGCAGAAATAGCAAAGAATACAAAAGGGAAGAAGAAAGCAATGGCATCTCACAGCCTGTTCACAAATCACAGGCCTCTTTACCTCAACCACTCTGGGTCCTTTTCACATAGCATCCATCTAACTTGGGTCTATCACGGCTGAACATTCCTAATTGTGAAGGTTCAGGTAGCGAACTCTTCCCAGGGCAGCTGCAAACCCTGTCGTAACTCGTTAAACTAATATAACTATGCTAGTTCCACCAGCAGCAAGTTTTCTCCACTCATATGTGTTTGTTATTAATTCCCTCATCATTCAGACAAAAATCCCCAAAAACCTTCAACTGGGGCATTGAAATGCCAGTGAAAACTTGAAGACTCAGTACTGTCCCAGATGTGACATCCATGCCATCACCAGCATCATAAACATGCATCCTAACACATACAAAGAAACAATTTTAATACTATGAAAATTAGTAAGTAGACATAAATCTTCTGAAAATTAGATACATACATGAATAGCCACAGGCTACTGGAAATGTAGCTTACATTTATAGATGTAAAGGTTCCTTACAGATGCAGCTCACAGAAATTCTCAGAAATAAACTATGAGTTAAAACATTGTATATTTCTGATTTTGGCACTAGATTTGCTTATACAACTTCCAAACTTAATGAAATCTAAGATGCCAAAGGGATGGAGTCAGATGCCATAAGGTGTCATAAATAAAAATAAGTGCACCCCATAAGCAGCAAGTTTCCACCTTGACGAGCTCCACTAACTTATTTTCTCCTGCTTTTCCTAGCATCTCTCTACCAAAGCCTTTCCTTAATTTAAAGCAAGGTGTCTGCATAGTTACCGCCACCTGCCCCAATGTTAAGTTGCCTGTTTTGTTTTTTTAAGTTATCCAAAAATGCCACAGTGGGGTGGGGTGACACCCACACAGAGTGGGTTTCTTTTTTTGACAGACTTGTCTCTACACTTGTAAAAGCAAGATTATTTAAGAAAGGTTACATTTATTTGACTTTTAGCATGCTGACATTTATGACTCAGGCTTCTCTATGGGCTGATGCCAACCTGAAGAAGTTTAACTATGCCAAGTGCAAGGTCCTCCAGCTGGGTCGGAGCAATCCCAGGCACAGCTACTGCTTGGGCAGAGAAGAGATTCAGAGCAGCCCTGCACAGAAGGACTTGGTGGTGTTGGTCTGGTTGATGAAAAAATTAACATGAGACGGCAGTGGGAGCTTGCAGTCCAGAAAGCCAACCATATCCTGGGCTGCATTAAAAGGAGCATGAGCAGCAGGTTGAAGTAGGTGACCCTGCTCCTCTACTCTGCTCTTGTGAGACCTCACTTGGAGTACTGTGTGTAGTTCTGGTGTCGTCAACATATAAAGGTCATGGAACTGTTGGAACAAGTCAAGAGTTGGGCCACAAGGATGATCAGGGGACTGGAACGTCTCCTGTATGAAGATAGGCTGAGAAAGTTGGGGCTGTTCAGCCTGGAGAAATGAAGGCTGTGTGGAGACCTCATAATAGCCTTCCAGTGTCTGAAGGGGGCTATAGGGATGCTGGGGAGACACATTTCATCAGGGACTATAGTGAGAGGACAAGGGGTAATGGGTTCAAACTTAAACAGGGGAAGTTTAGATTGGATATGATGAAGAAATTCTTTACTGTGATGGTGGTGAGGCACTGGAATGGGTTTCCCAGGGAAGTTGTGAATGCTCCAACCCTGGCAGCGCTCAAGGCTGGGTTGGACAGAGCCTTAGGTGGCATGGTTTAGTGGGAGGTGCCCCTGCCCACGGAACTAGATGATCTTAAGGTCCTTTCCCACCTGAACTATTCTATGATTCTATGTTAGAGACAATTCATATTTAAGAAGCACAAAAAAAGCATGTGGTTTGCTGTTTTTTTTTCAATCAGGATATTATTTTGGGTAATTCTGTTTTGTTTACACCTAATATGCATCCCAAATTATTATGTGGGCAGAAATAAAAGTATGAGCATTCTTCTGAAGATTTATATTTGTCATGCATGAATTCAGAAATATATCTTTTTATTATAGTTTGTTATTCATATAATTAGCACTGAATTCCAAAACAGGAGTGCCAAATCAGAATATAAGCAGACATACTCATACTTTTTCATTTGTTTGTTTGTTTGGTTTACCCCACTGTACCCAGATGGAGTCATCTGGCATCATCTCTCTACAGTACTCACATTGCCTCAAGTTAGGCATCTTACAGGTTTTGTTTGTTTCTTCCAGGGAAAACAATATCTTTTTGTGTGCTTCTTTGATATCTTTCTATAGTCTTGTTTTCATACATTTTGAGATTGGAAGTAGTCTGGCAAGAAAAAAAAAAAAAAAAAGAAACACAGAAACACCGAAAAGAGAGAACATTATCACTGCTGAAACTGTAGCACAGGCTACAACCAGGGGAGACTCATTCATAGACAAAGAACTGTCAGAATTCTGTTTGGAAGATACTGATAACACAGCAACAGGGTCCTCAATTTAAGAAGGAGTAACCCTCCTTAAGTTGGCAAATAAACCCTTGCAATATAGCCAAAAGGAAGTACAAATCATGCTTACTTGTAATCAGTCAGTTTAAGCTGATTCTGTTAAAGATGTTTGTGGGGGGGGTAAAAAAAAAGATACTAATAACATAAACATAGACATGAAATATGTTCTCTTAGGCTACACAATTTTGAATGTGAATTTCATTAGCGCCAAAACATGTCTTACATCTGAGACTGGAAAGAATAGATTCATAATACTGAAAAAAAATCCTGTGCTCTGCAGCCTGTTCTCAAATATTAAAAGGTGGTGGAAGAACAGCAGTTGGATTTGGCCCTGTCTGTGTTATTTTTCACATTTTCTGTTCTGGGCTAACACTGCTTTCCAAAGTGAGACATACAAAACAGCATAAGATAAAATGGGTAGATAGATTTCCTATCCATGACACCACATTCCTGCATGGCAGGATAGCCATGAGAAACATGCAATACCTGCATCTGCAAGCACACAGCCAAAACTGCTAAAAATGAAGCTAACAAATCTCTTATGTTTTCATTAATTACCTATTCCATTTCTTTTTGTCTAGAACCACTTTGCAAGTTAAATTGTGGCAGTGCCTACAGCAGCATCCCATAGCACTAAAGAATTGATTATGGTCAATTGCTGAGGTGAGTAACTCGAGAGAGGATGCCTTCAACACCTGAGGGGGGGAAGCTCAGTGTCCAGGAGCCTGAACTCAGAGCAGCAACAGCCACTGAGGGACCCTCAAGTCCTCGACAGGACTTGCCCAGGAGCCGGCACCTCAGTGGACGGGAGCAGCTGACTCACAGGGGGGGGGCGCCAGGAGGAGCGGCACCACCCTGACTGGGTAAAAACCTGCCCAGGGAGCGCGAGCGACCAGGGTGGGTTCGAGGCAGTTTGTGCGGGCAGGCGAGCGGGATGGTGAGCACTCACCTTATGAGCAGGGACTGGTCTGGGAGCTCTGCTCTGGCTGCCCCGGCAGTGGCCAGCGTAGGCACCCAGACAGAGCTGATGAGAGGGGAGGCTGCACTGCAGAGCTCGGGGTGTAGAGTGCCTGCACTGCTCTCCTGAGGGGAGGATGCACAATGGGCAGGGCTGCACTCGCTGGTCCCTGGTGAAGGTCCTCCTACACCAGGTGACTGAGCTGCGGGATGCTGTTAATAGGCTGAAAGATGTCAGGGAAGCTGAGGGAAAGCAGCACTGCTTGCTGCAGGACCAGACTGTGCAGGGGCCTCAAGTGTCCACTGCAGCTCATGGAGGACAGAAGGACCCCACTAACGCAGAAAGCTGGGAAAGAGCAACAACAACAACAACAACAAAAACCCAACAAAACAAAACAAACAAATGGGAAAAAAAAAACAAAACAAAAAACAAAAAACAAAAAAAAAAAAAAAACAAACAAAACAAAAACAAAAAAAGCCCCAACAAAAACAAAACCAAACACAAAACACACTCCCACCAGGAACAGCCAGCTGATGCACTGGTAAAGATCTCTACCGTTGCTGCCAGGAAAAAGTGGTGGGTCATAGTAGTAGGGGACTCTACTTTGAAAGGAACAGAGGCACCTATCTGTCTGCCTGACCCAGCCTCAAGGAGGGTGCGTTGCCTACCAGGGGCTTGGATAAGGGCTCTTGAAGAGAAGCTGACTGCTCTAGTAAAGTCCTAGTGACTATTACCCACTTCTATGGACCCATGTGGGTGCGAGGGATATAGCTAGCAGTAGCCCAGAGAACATAAAGAAGAACTAAACAGCTCTGGGAGAGGTGGTTATGGGCTCTGGAGCTCAGATTGTCTTTTCATCAATGCTCCAAGGTACAGGGCAGGAACTTAAAAAGGCTTGGAGGATTAGCCAGGTTAATAAATGGTTCAAAGGGTGGTGCCATAGTCAGTGAACTGGGTATCTTGAACAGGGGACTCAATTTAGTAGGCCAGGTCTACTGGAGATGAAGCTGGTCTGAGAAAGAAGGGGAAGAGCAGTTTTGGTAGGAGGCTTGCCAGACTGGTCAAGGATGCTTTAAACTAGATGTGTTGGGGGGCATCATTCCATCCCAACACACCCAGTCACTGGCCAGCACCTATAGTAAATGCTTGGAGCAATGTAGAGATATTCCAGCTGCTCTGAGCCAGCTTCAATTGGAGCTTGGCTCAGATGCTTCTACACAAACGCCTGTAGCATGGGGAAAAACAAGAGGAATTAGAGATGTGTGCATGACTACGTGGGTATGACATACAAGGCATCACAGAATCATGGTGGGATGCCTCCTATGACTGGAGTGTTGGAATGGAAGGTTACAGGTCCTTTAGAAAAGACAGGCCCGGTAGGCAGGGAGGGGGAGTTGCTATTTATGCCAGGGATAGGTTGGAGAGTATGGAACTCTGTCTGGGGACAGGGGAGCAGTCAACAGAGAGTTTGTGGGTAGAGTTAAAGGGAGAACAGCAATGAGAGACATTACTATGGGGATCTGTTACAGACCACCTGATCAAGAGGACTCTGTGGATAAAACGCTCCATAGGCAGATAGGAATAGCCTCACGCTTGCAGGCCCTTGTTCTCATGGGGGACTTCAACCACCCTGATATCTGTTGGAGGGACAGTACAGCCTGACACAAGCAATCCAGGATGTTCCTCGATTGTGTGGAAGACAACTTCCTTCTGCAAGTAATAGAGAAGCCGACAAGGAGAGGTGCCATGCTTGACCTCATGCTCACCAATGGGGAAGGGCTGGTTGGAAATGTGACATTCCAGGGCAGTCTTGGTTGCAGCAATCATGAGATGGTCAAATTCGAGATCCTCAAGACAGTGAGAAGAGTGTGCAGCAAGCTCAGTGCCCTGGACTTCAAGAGAGCAGACTTTGGCCTCTTCAGGAACCTGCTCAGTAAGATTCCATGGGATACAGCCCTTGAGGGCAGGGGGCCCAAGACTGCTGGTTAATATTCAAGGATCACCTGCTGCAAGCTCAGGAGTGATACATGCTAACTAGAAGGAAGTGCTGCAGGAGGTCCAGGAGACCTCCTTGGATGGATAAGGAGCTGCTGAGGAACATTTGGAGGAAAAAGAGGTTTATAAAAGGTGGAAGTAAGGACAGGCAGCCTGGGAATTATACAGGGATGTTGTCTGGGAAGCTAGAGACTAGGGTTAGAAAGCTAAGGTCCAGTTACAATTAAACCTGGCTAGGGATGTTAAGGATAACAGAAAGGGATTCTGTAGGTACATTGCAAATAAAAGACAGGCTAGGGACAACATAGACCCCCTCTGGAAGCTATCAGAACTGGCTACCCTGGATTTGGAGAAGGCTGAGGTTCTTAATGACTTCTTTGCC